>PVKA01003921.1:0-104486 GCA_004027165.1 Ctenomys sociabilis | reverse complement strand
ATTTAAAAATACATTCTCCTGTTTTCAGCCTCCCAGGTGCTGGGATTACAGGTGCGCACCACCACGCCCAGTCTCATTCCCCTGCCTCTATGCACCCTGGGGGCAGGACCACACAGCAGGCCCTGATCAAACCGGCTGCTGGCCGGGCGTGGTGGCGCATGCCTGTAATCCCAGCACTCGGGAGGCTGAGGCAGGAGGATTGTCGTGAGTTTGAGACCAGCCTGAGCTACAAAGTGAGCTTAAGGCCAGCCTGAAGTGCATAGTGAGACCCTGTCTCAAAAAGACAAAAAAAAAAAAAAAAAAAACCAACCGGCTGCTGTGCTTGGTCCAGACACGGCTTCCCGGCTGTGTGAACAGATGTGTCTCATGTGTGGGACACACTGACTAAATTTCAAAGCACAGTGAGTGCTCCCGGTGGCCCTGAGTTATTAAGAAATACCACTATTAAGTACTATTTTAATACTTTCCTCTTTATCCTTTAGTACTTTTACAATACTAAAGGATACTAAGGGGGAAAAAAAGAACAAAAACTTTAGCACGGAGCCATAATAATTAAAAAAGCAGCAGCAGGCGCTTGGGCCAGGGATTCAATCCCCAGGCCTGCCATGCTGGCCCTGCCTCCGAGGACACACTGCGACAGCACTTGACACTGGGTGTGGTGCACACCTATAATCCCAGCTCTTGGGAGGCTGTAAAGAGGTGGATCACTACCAGTAGGATCTAGTAGTGAGACCCTGAATACCCTGTAGACCCTTCCCTAAATACAAAATAAATAAATAAAGAAGTAAAACCAGCAATATTTATTTTGCATTATTCCAGCCAAGCATTTCTCACTTATTATCCCATTTAATAATGGGTACACAGGTAGAAATGCTCCCCATCCTCCAGATGAGAAAACCACAGTTTGTTTACTTCATGGCCAAGGTTAGCAGTAAGGGTTTGAACAGATTCACTTCTGTGTAGCCTGAGACAGGACACACACCCTGGCATCAGCGTGAGTCACTTAAAACAGTGAAGTGGGGACACCCATGGTAGGCATTTGGAAAATGGCTCAACTAATAACAGAGATGGTGGAGAGGCTGAGGTGCTCGCAGTAGATTAGCTAGCAAATATAACACTTTCTTTAGCATCTAGTGATGGCTCTCCAAGCATGCTCAGGAGATCCCTTAGATCTGTGTGGTGAACCTTGTAGAGCTTTCAGTGATAACAGCCAGCTGTGGTATGTGTTTGCCACTAGTAGCCACAGGTTTGCTGTGCACTGGTGGGGTCTGTGAGGTCAGAAATATTTATATGATACTCTGGGGTCAAAGCTGTTTTTTTACAATAACACTAAAACACCCATATTCTCACAATTTTGCATATAATGAACATTTCCAACCACCACCCAGCCTATTAGAATCCAATCCTCCTACCTCAGTTTTTCTAGCAGCTGGAGTCACAGGAGGCACAACCATGTCTAATTTTCATTTTGATTTTCACCTGCTTCTATTAAAAAAAATCACTGTAGCAAAACAAGGACCCTTTTTCACCAACAAAACTTTGAAGACACACTGTTAAAGGTGAGCCCCGTTCTCATTTCTCTCTTCATTCATATCCTTGTCTTCTCACCCTCATCACTCCCCAAATCTTTAATTTTTTTTAAGTGCAGAAGAGGACAGAGGGGAATGTTTAAAGTGACAGAGCTACCCACAGAGCCATCACAACACACACAACATAATCCAAATTTTTAAATCAGGATGGGTATTTAGTGGGTGGGAATGCTGCTAAAAAGTGCCAAGAATGATTAGAACACAAAAAAGGACCACCCCATGATCCAGCAAGTGAAACGCGCCGGCAAAGAAGAAGAATCACATCATGGCATTCACATGTGCAGCAAAAAAGTCAAGTTTATGTAAGTAAAGTGGGTGGTAACTCTCAGGAGCATGGATGGGAGGTCAGTGATCAAAGGCTGCGAAATTCCAGTTTAGGAGTCAAAAGTTTCTGAAGTCTACTGCACAGCTCAATAACTTTAGTTATTGTGCTACATGCTTTAAAATTGCTAAGAGAATTTTTCAGTTTGCATTTTTCATTTTTTCAAAATGTAGATTTTATTTGTCTTTTTAAATTTTCTGCATTTGGTACAGGGTCTCACTATGCAGCTCAGACTTGTAGTGATCTTCCTGTTTTTAGCCTCCCCAGCACTGGGATTACAGGTATATGCCACCACACCTGGACTTGGTGGCTGGCTCTGGCACTGCTGGGGCAAGGCCAGCATGGCCTATGCTACCAGAGTTCGAACCTGGGTCCCTGTGTTTGTCCAGAAACTTAGACCACTGAGCTATTTCAGCAGCCCTTGTCACTTCTTTTTTGAGACAGTCTTGGTATGCAGCTCAGGCTGGCTTTGAGCTCACTTTGTAGCTCAGGCTGGTCTGTAACTCCCAAGGATCCTCCTGCCTCAGCCTCCCAAGTGCTGGGGTTATAGGTGTGTGCTACCATGCCTGGCTGTGACAAAATTCTATAAATTTGTTGCATACAACAATGTGTACACTGCAGATGGGCTAAACTGAGATAAATATCCATTGCCTCATATTTCTCATGGAAGAATGAATTATAAATGTTTTCTCAACAAAAAATAAGTTTATGTGGTGATGGATAAGTTGCTTAGCTTAAGTCAAGATACATATGCATTAATATCTTGGATACATATATCTTAACAACACAAAGTACCCCGTTAATGCATACAATTATGATTTGCTAATTAAAAATAAACAAAAGGGCCTGGGGAGATGGTTCTGTAGAATAAGTGCTTGCCTGGCAAGTGCAAGGGCCTGAGTTCAACTTCATGTTCTGCAAAGAACAAAACAAAAACCAACTTCTACTAACAATTGGAAAAAATACATTATACGAAGGTTATTCTTCAATAATGAGAACTCCGACCGCCGCCCAGCAACCTTCAAGTCGGTGGGGCCCCTCAGAGCATCCTCTGTGCTTACCCGGCATCTCCAGAGTTGCTGTCGGTCCCTGCGGTGTGGGGATTTCCTCCTGCCTTTGAGGCTCAGAATGGCTCTGCAGGCGGTGCCTTCAGGGCAGCTGTGCTTGGTGCTCAAGTCCACACAGGTGGAGGAAGGCTGTGTTTTGGGGGAAATACTGGGAGTGAGGCAGCAAGCACTGGCAGGGTCGGCAAGGAAATCCCAGAACACGCGGCTGACCACCGCACTGTGCGTGGGGTGTGGAGATGTGTGGCGTGCGGGCGGAGGCAGATGTGAGGCCAGACCGGGGTGGGGGAGGCAAACGCGGAATCTACTGAGCAGGTGGAAGAGCACCACGGGCAAGGTGCACCTGTCCTAAGGCTACCCAGAGGCGAGTGTATGCAGCGCCCGGGCGACCTCATCCCATTTCTCATGTAAGACAACATCCTCTCCACGGAGCCAAAGAACCTCCCCATGCGGCAAGGTTGTAATGTCTGACCGTGGATTAACTATGAAGGAAAGCAGCTTAATAAAAATGGAATATTAATCTTAAAATTTAAATCTAAAATAAACCTTATAATATTCTAGTTAAATTAGAATATATAAAAACATACCATCAGTCACACTTGCTATCACATACCTGTAATCCCAGATTTCTTGGGACACTGAGGCACGAGTATCAGGAGCTCAGGGCCAGCAATTTAGTGAGATCCTGTTTCAAATACAGCAAACAGTGCTAGGGATGTAGCCAGCTGGGAAAGCACTTGCAATGCAAGAAACGGCCCTGGGCTCAGTGACTAGGATGAAACAAATTGTATCACATGAGCAGACCCTTGCTTCTGAACACTTTCAAGATGTAAATGGTAGGAAACTAAGGGAAAGACAGTTTAAAAGTAGATATAAAAAAATCTGCTTTGTATGGGAAATATTTACATCTGAGATTGGATTTTTCTTTTTCTAGTGGTGGGACTATTGAGCTCAGAGCCTACACATGCTGGGCAAGCACCTAGCCCACACAGCCCCAGGGTGGGACTACTTTTGGAGATGTTGTGACCATTAGCTAAAGGATTCTAGTCACTTAATTTTATTAATATAGGCCCATCTGGGATTTGTAAGAGAATAATGTGCATAAAGGTGATATGAACTAGGATTAAAAGGCATATTCTTCTTCATCTTCTAAGGAAGATTCCTGTGAAAATTATTACAAGACTTTAACTGCACGCTTTGAAAACGTCACCCCACCAGGAAATCTAGTCTTTGGGATATGGAACTTCCAATGAGCGGGCGGCAGCCAAGGGACCTCACAGCTAATGGCAGCATGCTAGGACTGCTCTTCCCTTCTTACACTTCATGTAAAGAGCGCTGCACAGACCGTGCTTCTCCTCTCAAGTATTTAGGAAATCTAATCTGTGTGGGCTGCGCACAGATCTTTGCCTGCAATGTTACCAAACAGAGAAGTTATCATTGTTTCTTTGTCGAAGGTGTTTATTGCATCTCAGAGGGCATACATGCACTGGGTTTCAAAACCGAAATACAAAGAAAAGCCATTTTGAAACTGGTGTTAGGTATTTTTTTTCCCCATTACAGTGTATGTTATCCCCACAGTAAATTCAGATACAACCACTTTTAAATGGTACCATACATCTATTAAATGATTTGAAAAACAGGTAAGCGCCTTTCCAACCCAATATGCTTTTACGAAGAGCTGCCAAGCCACTAGCAACACTGATCAACAGTGACCTCATATATGCATCAAAATCTTAAGCCAAGCCATCAGCACAGACAGTGTGACAACAAATTAAAAATCAAAGAATACAGTATGTACAGTAAAGGATACAATTCTCTGAGTTTAAATCCTAATCACAATGGTACAACAAAACATACTTGGAGCCCAATTGAAGGATGAAAAACACTAGTCTATGGAACACGCAAAGGAATACTAAATGAACAGATGTACATAAAGCCCACAGTGAAATAAAAAATATTAGTAATCTTTAAATTATAGATATACTTTGAGGTGGTTTCATAGTCACTTAAATAGCATGTCTCTATAGCACATGGACATGATAGAAATGGAACCTGTCCTTTTCAGTGCATTTAATCAAGAATGAATAAATAGGTCAATTTAGATGCAAAACCTGTCAAATATAATTAAAATATATATTTTAATATAGCAGTGATAAATACGGAAGTCTTTCCACATAATTTTTCATTCTTGATAAGGTAGCTTCAAGGAGAAATCTTATGGATGTTAACCTTTATATTTTTTAAAATAAAATTTCTTAACATATACAGCGCCACAAAAATAAACATTTCTCACAATAGTTGAAGTTTCTGTGATTTGAAAACTGTACTCCACACCAAAAACAGTTCTGTTTATTTAAGAGTGTTTTCCTTAATATTATCACATTACGCTTGTGACAGAGATACAGAAGAAAAGAGGGTTGGTGGGAAGAGTTCAGGGTTTGTCCGAGAATTGTATATACATCAAAACCTTCAAAAACACAGACACGTCTTTCCCAATGGCTCACCATACAACATCTGCGCCATCTGTCCATGGGCAGGGTCCAGAAAAGCACTAAAGGTATCAGAAACATCCATTCATTGGTTACATCATACAACACACAAGGAACCCAAATACACTACAATTCTGAGAGTAGGGATAACAGCTAAGGTAGTACACATTCCTAACGTTCACTTTCACGGCTGTGCTACGCATTTTGGAAGAGGAGTTATGAGCAAGCACTCGGCTTGGTGCTGCCGGCCTGCTTTGGAACTCTGAGCATCAGTCTTATTTGAAGTCTCCAAATTCATTTAATTTTTCCTGTTCAGTCACAAAAATTGCAGCTGTAAGAAAAAAGCAGTTGGGTTACTATATAGACTATTATGCATGCCTTAAACATTTTATCTCAAATTTTACTTCATAGTTAGCACAGGCAAAAACATTTCTAGGTCAGCAAATTCTCACTTATATACTTCCCACAATTAAAAAAAAATAAACTTAAAATGTTATCCTTAAAACTTAAAAAACATCCATTTACAGTTTTACTTTAGACAAATACTATATCAGCAAAATTTTGAAAGTCAGACACTTATTTGCAAACGCAGTCATAAGGTATTCAGTATCAATTAAGACAGCTAAACCTTACAAAGGGGTGCTACAGAAAGCAGCATGGCAGTAGCTTGTGTTCTGTTTTGGTTCTGTTCAGTCCTGGTGCTCAGTGGCCACCCACAAAAGGGTGAGCACAGAAGGGCGGAGGCAGGAGGGCCTACGCCGCCTCTCCATCTCTCTCCACTTGCTCACAGGTCACTCGGGTCAGGAAACCTTTCCACGCTCTCAGGCCTTAGGCACGACGGTCTCTCATCCTCATGAAGTCGTCTGTGTCTATGTCCTTCTGGTCTGTGAGTGCCAGAGGGAGGCACTGTCTAAAGCATCTCTGCTTTCAGTGCCTACCAAGGTTCCTGGAGGCCACGAGAGCAGTATGTACCATGTTAAGAGGCTGCTCCATGCAGTATCCCTTTTACGCCTGACATTTTGGCTACGTGAAATAAGGGCCCAGCTACAGCAACCCAGGCCAAGTGGAACAGAAAGGGGGTAGGTGGGAATTACTGGCTTTGGATGGGAAGGCTTAAGGTGATACGTTGTTTCTCATGTATAAGGAAAAAAAGGCTTTGACAAAAGTCTCAGCAGGCCTTAGGGAGAGTTTTAGCCAATGTTAGCAACAGATCTATGATAAAGTAGCACCAGAGAACAATAGCTCAGACAGCACAAGCTCCTAATGGGAGGGACCTGAGCTGGAAGTTTGCCTATGCCTATTATTCTTTCTGCTCAGACCTGTGCAAATCACTTACTCAGTTCTTTCAGCTGTACAATAGAAAATATCTAATTTTCTCTAATAGTCTACTTTAGTTCACAGGTTTTGATTTCCTACTAAAAAGCTCAAAGGAGTCAATCACTTGGAATGTGAAACATATTGTGTGAATGAAAAGAAATATTATCAAGCAAGCATTTTTAAAGAAGCTACTCATTCTATTAAGTGTTAAGAATAAATCTTCATTTATCACTGTTTTTTTCATCAGCTCATTACAAAGTATTTTATAAAATAAGTGGAATATGTGAAATTTAAAATGAGGATATTAGAAATTTAAATTTCTCCTTGAAGAAATAAACCAAGGGAGGGAGGCATGGTGGCTGAAGTGCCAACACTCGGGGAGGCTGGGGCAGGAGGACTAGAATGCTTGAGTCCAGTGTGGTTAACAAGATCCTGTCTCAACATAAAACAATGATAAGGGGCTAAAGATGTAGCTCAGTTTGAATGTCTGGACTCAATCCTCAGTAATTAAAAAAAGGGAGACAGAAACGCAAAGGGTAATAATATAAGCTTTACTTAATAAGGCAAAATGAAGATACAAAAGCAAAAATATGATTTACAGCCAAATATTCTTAGATGATTTCTAGATGCAATATTGTAAATGTCAGCCTTCCATAAATTCTAGCCATCACATACTAAAGTAGTAAACTTCCAATTAATCAAGTGGCTTGTATTACTTTTTGCTTTATCACTATATCATCTCTGCTTTCCAGAATAAGGGCAACTTAGAGCTTTGTCTCCCTTTGAGCTTTATAAATTTGTAAGATTGCATAAAAACCACAGATAGTTTTGACATAAATTTTAACTCTATAAACATTCAAATTATTATTATATGTAGCTACTTAAAATACAGAAGTAACAAACATCTGAAATGGTAAGCATTGTACAGTTTGTCATGACAAGCCCACAGCAAAAGCTCAACAATAGATACCTTAAATTGTTTACAAGAAATCCTTGATGTTAAGATCCGCTAATGGGTCCTTTGCTGGAGGCTTCTTGGGACTCTGAGTGGCAGGAGTAGGGCTTGGAGAAAGCTAATGGGGACAAAGCCATCCCAAAGAGCAGAAATAGCAAACAGAGAAAGAAGCATTAGGCAGAACATATACTATAGAAAACAAACACACAGAAGAGCAGATGGCTAAAAGTTAAACAAAATCGATGTTGTGCCGCTTAGTCACAGGGTCACTTAATTTTAGAATGATAAAATAAATGTTGAATAATTTGGTTTCTTAAAATTTATTATTATTATTATTATTATAATTATTATTGGTGGAACTGGGGATTGAACTCAGGCCCTTGCGCTTGCCAGGGAAGCACTTATTCCACTGAGCCATCTCCCTGGCCCCTTAAAATTATTTTTGACTTTCAGGTTTAGCCAAAGTAAAATTTGGGAACTCTGATAGAACGATATGGATATGAGTTAAGGAAGAAATGAAAAACTAGTCCCATAGATATTATGAATATATAGCAGAACAAACAAGCATACAAAAAAACCATCAATTTTTCTGTACAAAAGCATTTTTACTTTGAGTTAGTACCACTAAATTAATAATAAACTTCTTTAAGAGTAAAAGTGTGAAGGGAAATTAAAAGGAAAGTTGACAGTCAGTTAAGAAATTATTTAAAATTCTTAGCTGAATGTGTTAGAATTTCATACAAGTTATTTAAAGTGACAGTCACATTTTGAAGCACTGTGTTTTTCAGTTGAACAAGCAGCTTCTTAGGCATCAATGTCAGTAAGCCCTAATCCCACTTGCCCAGGTAAACTCTACGGGAACAAACCATACTGGGCTTGCAGGAAAAAGAGCAACATCACTCATTTTGCTGCTATTAATCAATACTTAAATCACAGAAGTAACTTAGAGGAGCAGGCTTCCTAAGGTATGTCAGAGTAAAGGACCTAAGAGATCTCATGTGGTGGTCTTTCTAGAATAATAGCTGACATCCACCCCTTGAGTCTAATTCTCAGCTTGTAAGGCAAAAGAAACATCAGAAACCTGGGATTGGTGAGCAGGAACTCAGGGTTTTATTAGCTGGCTCATCAAGGCTGTGGAAGCAAGGAGTATGGGGTTTGTTCCTATGTTTAGAAACTACCAGCTGACTGATCATCTATCAATCGAGGCCCTGCTGATAACACTGAGAACATGCTTTAGAGGAATAAGGAGAACAAGTCGATGTAAAGCTTACAGTTGTTTGGAAGGAAAGTGGACTATAAGTACTAATTAGGTGAGATGACAATCATATGATGTCAAACAGTTAAGGAACAATGAGACAGCCCAGGCATTTGTGATAAAAAGTGTTTAAAATTGTTATTATGAAGATAAAACTCACACTTATTTTATTCTCTAGGATATTTATGCCACTTCTTTGATATAGAAAATAGGACATAAAGATTATACTAACATAGCATGCACTCCCTGACTTGTCACACATTTAATCACTAAGACAATGTTCATTTGTCACATCATCTATTTCTCATTTTTATTCTTTAAGTTAAACAAATAATTGATGTTAAACTAGTATGAGAAAAACATTTGCCTTAAGTAATAAATGACATGACTGTATTTCTAATGCTTTCAACATACCAAATAGGGGTTTCTGTCTTCATGCACTAGCTCGCTTTCAATAATGACATACAAAACCTGGGGAAGACCTCAAAGTAGCCCCTATTCCCAGAGCCCACAGAATGGAGACGGAAGGGAGACAGCTCCTGTTCTCCTGATGCAAATAAGGTTTTTAGAAGTCACAGCACTATTCTTCTAGTTAATTAAAACACAAACATCTGTTTCTTTTTTCCAAGAAGGTGTTAAATACTCACAGATGTACTCAAGCACAAAGGGAACACAAGAACTGAGATGCACCTGTGGTGGAAGAATGTCCACGGAAAGTCAAGGTTTCAGAGCCCACTAAACCACGGCAGGCAGGGCTCATTAGCTTCAAGCAGAAGAGACAGTCTGAAGCCAGTGGAACAGTGAGGCGGCTAATGCTGGGGCTTTCTGTATTCTGCACACATTTCACATTTTAGGGCCCACGGTTGTTTGCCTGCTCATTATGGTTTTGGAGAAGTCAGAGTGATGGTGAATTTTGGGAATTCATGAAGGATGGATTTTAAGATGGATCAAGGAGGCAAAAGGGATTAAAACATCCTCAATATCCTCAGAAAAGTGCAGAGTAAGAATGCTGTGGATATGATGGCTTAAAGGTCAATTTGTCAGGTTAAAATACTGCAGGAGTGGAACCATATACTAATGTCATTAAATGCTACTTGAGCTGCTTGGTTTGGTCTGCTTGGCACGCAGCGACTCAAGTTGTAATTTGGTGTTCTCTGTCCAAGTCAGTTTCTCATGGTGAAAAGCAATTTGGTTCCAAATATTCTTCTCCTTGCCCAAGAAAGGGTGACTCATCAGTGTGACTAGTCCTACGGAGCCGCAGAGCAGTGGAAGCGTTCCCATACCTCAGCATCGCGCACCAGACAGGAAAGCATGTGGCCACACCTAAAGGGAAAGCACGTTTTCCCTTTGTTTTGGATCCTAGTAGGTAATCTCTAAATTCTTATGCTCTTCTGAGTGACAAGAGTGCTTTTGTCATTGCTGGTGGTGGGCTCCTGATAGCCCACTGGGCAGTTTAAGCCAACAAAGTGACTCACAGGCTGGTTTGGGGCTTTAACGGTGTATGCTAATAAGGTGCTTCTGAAATTGGCCACTGGTCACACACTTAGACCAACTATATGATTAGATGGTTGGGTCTCCTGGCCTCAGAAAACCAGCCTGGAGTTGAAGGTTGACTTCAACTCATGAGCAATATTTCCATTGATTTTATCCATGTAATGAAGGCTTACTAACACTGGAGTGACCATTCTCTAGAGTGGGTAACACTGTGTCTGTATTGTCACACATTAATGCCAGGAAGGAAATATCTCTCTGAGGACAAAGAAGTGTCATGCTGAGAACTCTTCAGATGCCAGGCACTCTCTTCCTTTAGCTGCATCTAAACTGTACCCTTTCACTTCAATAATAGCAATCATAAATATCCCAGGGAATTGTCTAATCTGAAGGTGGTTTTTGAAAACCTCTAATTTATGGCCAGCTGGTCTGAAAGGAGGCCCCGGAGATTGCCATTCTATTTAAGAATGAGGATTCTTATGGTGACTGCTCCCTCGGACTGCAGCTTGCCAAACTCATCACTGGTGGTGTCACAAGCCTTGAGGACACTTAGAAGCCTGGGGGGACAGAATCTTGGCCTTCTGGGCTAATTCTGGGAACACATCCTAAAGCATGTATCAGATGTACTAATTTTGGGGGACACATGCCTTGGATGCCCTAAATGTTGTATTGTTTCCAGCCATCTGGAATTAAGAAAAAGAAGAACAAAGGGATCTTAGAAAAGTTGTTTCTACCATTCTCTCCAAATATTACATTTTGTCAACCTGTCTTCCAGGCTCCATTCATGTTTTAAGTAACAGGGACAAAAATGCCCTTTAACAGGATACAAAATGTGCTTTAAACAGCCAGCTACATGAAAGCCTTAAGAGTTACCATCACCTTTCTATGGACTGCTAAGAAACTGACCTGTGTGCCGGGCACGGCCGCAGCTCCGAAGGGTGGCCGCATCATGGGCTGTGCGAACATGGCCGGCTGCGGAGGCATTCTGGGCATGCCCGTGCCAGCAGGAGGCTGGAAGGCAAGAGGCTCAGGTCAGGGCTGGAAGACACAGGCCAAGACCCCGATGCGCATGGTGTTCACGTGCTGCACAATGGCCTAGGAACCCAGCTTGGTGAGAAACTGCAGTTAATGATTCTGATTTCTGGATTCTGAGGCGGTCAGGGAGAGACACTGAAGGGGAACTGGGTATAGACCACAGGTCTGCTGGCCACAGGCTCCCTTGCTCCAACAGACCTGCAGCTTGTTCACTTTCTGTCAGCATGACCCCCGAAGAGAGCATCTTTCTTCTAATGGAAGATGGCCCTAACATTTCCTGGTGGTCAAAGTAAAAAGTCCTGGCACTGCAACGAAAGCTTAATTATTTTGATGACTGAGCTAAGACTGTGTTTAGTAAATAGTATTCCAAAAATGAGGTTACAGTGTGCTATAATTTGACAGTAGAAGTTAAATATTTTTATTTTATTTTATTTTTATTTTTGTTTTATTGAAGTACAAGTATCAATGAGACAGTTTTAAGATACCTTGACAAGATGGATTTGATAAATTAATACATTGCAAACTGTTTTCATAATGTTTTGGTATCACAGAAGGTGAATACATATTATACTTACAGACATTATTATACCATATGTCTCTTATCAGTAAATTAAGAGAGTGTAGCTGTTTGCGTATCTTATTTTTTTATACCTGAATTACATCAAAGATTCAATAATTAATACTTTCTACCTTGTTATTTTCCTAGTGGTTGTCCATAGTACTAGAAGCCGAAATAATATCCTGTCTAACCATTAGTGCAAATCTTGCCTCTCATAGAATTATGTAGAAGCACTGTGTTATCTCTCCCAACTGTACTGACCATACACACACATCATGATTCTTCCTTTCTATACCCCTTTCTTTGTCTACACCTGTCAAAGATGGGCACTCCATTGTCATTTAGCTAATTTAGGTGCCTGAACTCAACAACACAATCCAACATAGTCTAGCATTCCACAACAATAGTGAGTTATCTGAAGAAGTTGTCGACCATAGCCATTTACAGCTCAGCTTATGATTATGGCCCTGCGGTGTATACTTCATTTTTATACTTTTCTGCTGGATGGCTAAGACCTAGATAGAACAAGACCTATATACCAACACATATACTTTATGTTTCTTATGAGGTCAGTGAAGTCACCTCAGGGTTTATCTTGTAATCCTGTACCTTATTCTGTAGATTCTTTGTCTGTGTCATCCA
This sequence comes from Ctenomys sociabilis, assembly GCA_004027165.1. NCBI lineage: Eukaryota > Metazoa > Chordata > Mammalia > Rodentia > Ctenomyidae > Ctenomys > Ctenomys sociabilis. The sequence goes on along the minus strand of PVKA01003921.1, from coordinate 91,768 downwards.
TGTGGATGAGTCACGGCCAATGCTTGACCAGTTTGCTCTCTGTGAGAGCCTGAGAGAAAGTTTTCTCTCCATGTGAATCTCCCCAGGCACACTATAGATCATCAGTCTCTTTCCTCTGTGGCTCCATAATCTCCTTGTTTAGAAAATTTGGAGCTCACCTGAGTTTCATGATGTTGCAGTACAGGTTCTCCAATGTCCTGAGTCTTCGCTGACCTTGAAAGGCTAGGGCCAAAATGTTGGCTGGCCTTGTGGCTCTTCTATTTCTTCAACTCTGATTTGTGAACTTAGGTTGTTAACCATCCAGAAGAAAAGCTGATTAGTATCCTGCAACATATGCCATTCACTTTGCCTTATCTTACTCAATTGTTTTTAGTTGTTGTTGTATGCCCAGGGAGATAACTCGGTAGAATAAGCACCTGCATGCAAGTGCAAGGCCCTGAGTTCAATTCCCATTCCACCAAAGTTAACTTGTTCCTATTGTTGCAGTTAAATATTTTATGACTGATTTTTATGACTTCTTATGTAGACAAATTAAGGACTAATGCAAATGATAACTTTTCAAGTGCACTGCATTTTCAGAATAAGTCTGGAGTACTTGTTATCTTGGGATTTGGCAAAGAATATAGGACAAATTATCACTCACCATTCCAAACCCAGTTCCAGGCTGTCCAACAGATGGGGCCCCGGACACAGGAGGAACCGAACTGGTTGGAGGTACAGTTCCTTGCTGCACACCCACGCCCACAGAAAGACACAAAACATACACACCCACACACACGAAAAAAGAAGAACCAACATAATTAGTTTTAAAATAACAAGATATAATTTTGCGTGTATTTCAAATTTGCATATATGAATACATAAAGAAATCTCAAATTTTAGTTCTAAGTTAAAAATAAACAGCTCCAGTTCCACGCCAGTGACACAGACACTCTTGGTAATGCTATTTGTACACACTGGCTGGCTTGCTTCCTTCTTGTAACGTTGGGCTTCCTTCCTCCGTCTCCTAATATTCACCCTCACTGTACATGAGTCAAACTTGTCTAAAGCCATCTCTTCCTAACATTAAATCCTCTGACAGGCATCAGGTTAGATATAGGAGGCTTTTGCTTTCATTTACATTTGCATTTCAATATTTGCTTACATCCCTGCCTTCTAGTTTTATGCTATTATTTTTCTGTTATACTTGCTTTTAACTTCCAGGTGTTGTACACAGGCACAAGGGCAAAATTAATTCACCACATATAAAGCATTCACAAGACTGCAAATAACGTACCATGCATATAGGCTCAGGTCTGACAGTTTCAGACATACATCACATACTCTAATATTTTCCTCTTTTTTAAAATTTAACCCAGCCATGAACCCTTAACTTTACAAAACTGGGGATTGAACTCAGGCCTTTGTGCTTGCTAGGGAAGCGCTTACTCCACTGAACCATTGCCCCAGTCCCCCTTAACTTTAATACAGCAAATCCTAGGAAAGAAAAGTGTAGCAATGTCAGCAAAAATGATGGAAAAGGAACTCCAAAAGTCTCATTCATAAAACAATTTAAAAAATAGGAAATAACTGTCGGGGTCAAGTCTATTGGAGTGTGAAAACTAAAATCTTGGAGCAGTCTATTAGGCACATATTAAGGAAAATCCACCAAACCGCGGTAAGAACAATGAGCTTTGCCATCTTTTAACTCACCCTAGTTTTACCTTTTACTCTGTTTCTTGAAAAAATATCACACATTCCCAGTGAGAGTATCAAAGAGCACAGAACATATTTAATTCTTTGTGAGAATTAATTTACGACGGTGTCTTGGGATTAGAGAGATAGCTCAGTAGTCTAATAAGCACCTGCCTGGCAAGCACAAGGACCTGGGTTTGATCCCTGGTCCCACATGCCATGCCACCCTGGAACCCCAGGTGTGCTGTGCCAGCCCTGCAACCAGGCATGGAACCAGGTGCATGCCTGTAATCCCAGTGCTAGGAGGCTGAGACAGGAGGATCACCATGAGTCTGAACTGCATAGTGAGACCCTGTATGCAATTAAAAAAAAAAAAAAAAAGGTCTTGCTAAGTAGTTGAGGTTGGCTTGGACTCAACGTGTAGTTCAGGTCAATCTCATGGTGATCCTGTTGCCTCAGCTTTTCAAGTGCCAGGATTATGGCATAAGCCACCATGCCTGGCAGGTAGAAGTATTAAAACAATTACCCAGGGATACCTTGGTTCATGAATTTGTTTTATAGTATGAGACAAGATGGCCGTGTTTATGTTTGTGAGGGAAACCCAGGCTTCCAAAGGTGCACAGGCTCTGTGAAGGCTCCATAGTAAAAGCCTCTTATCTGCTGATATAAAAACAGAAGGACTGGTGTGACATGTCCAAGCTGTAAAATGTTTAAAATAACACGTCTATATACCTAAAAACTGTTTTAAGAAAATTCTGGTTGCCAAATTGACAAGGGTTGGACTGTACTGATTGATACACTGTGTCAACTTAAAAAGTTTAAAACTTTAGTTGTGACTCAGCAGAGGGCCGGCCAAATAGCTCAGTGCATTAAAGCATCTGCTTAGGCAGGCGCAGGAGCCAGATGTTCAATCCCTGGGCCTGCTGTGCTGCCCTTGCCCCAGAGCACTGAGGCAGCAATTGAGACTGGGCATAGTAGCATATGCCTATAATCCCAGCACCTGGGAGGCTGTAAACAGGAGATCAAACAAATAAAAGAAAAAAAAAAAAGATTCAGTAGAGATCCAGGGTTCTTTGTAAACATCCTCACCCTGTGTGAGAGGAGGGCATAGACATTGTATGAGTTCTACACCCCAGCCCCGGGGGAGCCTGATTATAATATAAGGAGGGGAGAGAGGCTTGCTGGAAGCCACAGATGCTGCCCCTCTACTGCCCCTCCCTTTGCTCTCTGCTGTTTTCTGCAGCCAGAAATGCCTGCCCTCTGCTATTCTGCCTTGAAGCCAACCGACTAGGGAGCCAGCCAGTACAGACTAAAACCTCTACAAGCTATGAGCTAAATAAGCCTTTCCTTCCTTAATTTGGATATTTTGTCCCAGCAATAAGAAATAATGGAGACAATTAGTATATATTTGCTTATATAAAGATTACATTTGTTGTGGAGAGTTGATACGTGGACATGAAATATTGCAGCTCTGCTTTCATGGCCCTTTCCTTCCTCTCCCGACACTCCTTTCACTCTTGATTTCCTTCCCACTTGATAAAGACATGCCTCCTTCCTGTTAAGTCTTCTGTTTTGCTTTTCACTTATGTTTTCAGTACTCATCTCTTGCTGTTTTTGACTGCATCTCATTGTATGGAGTCAGATGTGTAATTTTCCACTCGTGGTATGTCAGAAAAACTTTTTAAAATTTAAAGCATTTCTGGAATGCAGTTTCAGGTCAGGGATGGTCAACTGATACTATACAAAGTGTCAAAGTCTGTGAAGAAGGTAAATTTCGAGTTCCAGAGATGCGACACTATAAAAGTAAAAATATCCAAGTTTCACCAAGACATTATGAGACATACAAGGAAACAAGTATGTTTGACCCCTACTCAGAAGAAAAATGTCAAAAGAACACTGTAAGAAACTAGGGAAGAAGAAAACAGAAAGCCCAAGTAAGCACAAGGGGAATGAAACAAACACACAAAAAGAGATCAAAGTAACAAAAAATTGGTTTTTACTGAACTGAAAAACTTTTAGCTTGACATATTAAGAATTTTCTTTCTTTCTTTCTTTTTCTTTTTCTATTTTTGGCGGAATTGGAGATTGAACTCAGGCCCTTGAACTTGCCAGGCAAGCTCTTATTCTCCTGAGCCATCTCCCCAGCCCAGCTTGACATATTAAGAAAAAACAGAGAAATTCAAATTCAGAAAAAAAGGCCCAAACCCAGGCCTGACGAGTGTGTGGGAGACCTTCTGTGCCCCCCTGAGCCCGCTGGACCTCTCTTATCAAGCCCAGGCCGCTACATGAGACCTTCTGCCATGCTCTTGGGACCTGCTCATCACTCTGAAGCCATCCCAAGCCAGCCCCATGAGTGAGAACTTCCCCTGTGCTCTTGGGACCTTTCCAGACCCAGCCCAAGCCCATGCCAGTGAGTGTGTGGGAGTTTTCGTGCTCTCCTGTGCCCCCTGAACTCCTCCAAACCCAGCCCAGGCCTGCCATACAGGCCTGGGGTGAAACTCTGCAGCTGAAGTCCCTGCAGAGAGACTAGGGGCCAGAACCACCCAGCTAATCCAGGGCAAAACATCTTGCCAGTGGGCACAACAGGTTCACTTCCAAGGGCTGCAACAAGAAGGAGCTGAGCACAGCAGCCAGACCCAAGCCAGGCACAACTGGATGAACTCAAACTTAGTAGATCTGCACCAGAATTTCAGTAGGTGATAAGGTTATAATTACACCAAAACTCTACACCAAAGGTCATAGGACAGTGCTATACCAAATGACAAAGAGAAAGAGCAAAATGTAAATCGCAGGCCCTGAGCCCACCCAGAACAAGTGCAGAGGACACTAGCACAGAACTAAATAGGGCAAACAATTAAACACAGGGCAAAAAGGAGTTAACAACAGCAGCTAAATAACATGTCGACCATAAGTCAATACATCTCCATTACAACCATCAATGTAAATGGACTCAATTCACCAATTAAAAGAAATAGACTGGCACAGTGGAATAGGAAACAAAATCCAACAATATTCTGTATACAAGAAACACACTTAACTCATAAGGAAATTCATAGGCTGAAAGTCAAAGGATGGAAAATACTACATGTGTCAGCACCTCAGAAAAACGCCGGGGTAACAATCCTGTTTTCTGACAGTCTCAACTTCAAACCAAGAAGGATCAAACGAAATAAAGAAGGCCACTATACACTGGTTAGGGGAAGAATTCGAGAGGAAGAGGTGACACTCATAAATATGTGTGCACCAAACATGAGAGAACCCAACTATGTAAGACAAAAATCTTAATGGATGTTAAAAATCTAATGTCCAATACCACAGTCTTAACAGGGGACCTAAATACCCCCTTTTCCCAAAAATATAGGTAAACCAGACAAAAAATTATCAAAGAAGTAGCAGAGCTGAACCAGAACTTGGAACAAATGGACTTAGTGGACATATACAGAGAGGTCTACCCAACCACAGCTGAATAAACATTTTTTTCAGCTGCACATGGGTTATTTTCTAAAACAGACCACATACTAGTCCATAAGTCATGCTTAAGGATATGCAAGAAAACAAAAATTATCCCATGCATGTTATCTGACCACAGTGCAATGAAATTAGAAATAGACAACAAAAGAAACTAGAAAAACCCATAAATACATGGAAATTAAACAACACCTTACTCAGCAACCAATGGGTGGCAGATGAAATTAAACAAGAAATTCAATGATATCTACAACTCAATGAAAATTTAACCACAACTTATAGGAATTTATGGGATGTGACAAAAACAGTTCTCAGAGAGAAATTTATAGCTATGAACTCACACATTAGGAAAACAGAATGGGAACAAATAAACATGCTAATGTTGCAACCTCCAACATCTACAACAGGAAGAACAAATCAAACCCAAAGCTAAAAGACAGGAAGAAATCATAAAGATTAGAGCAGAAATTAATTCAATCAAGATGAAGAAAACAGTTCAAAGAATTAATGAATCAAAAAGCTGGTTATTTGAAAGATTAAATAAAATATATAAGCCCCTAGCTAACCTCATCAAAAAAAGGAAAGAGAAAATTCAAATACAAGTAGTAAGGAATGAGAAAGGTATAATTACCACAGACCCAGTAGAAATTTAGAAGATTATCAATAGCTACTTTGAGAATCTTTACTCTCATACAATAGAAGACACAGAAAAAATGGATGGATTACAAGAAAGGTACAAATTACCAAAACTGAATCAAGAAGATAGAACAACTCTCAATAACCTGATAACAGCCAATGAAATATGAAATGTAGTGAAAAACCTACCGACAAAGAGAAGCCCAGGTCCTCATGGATTCACAGCTGAATTCTACAAGAAATTTACAGAAGATATAATCCATATACTCCTGAAACTCTTCAATGAGATTAAAAAGGAAGCAGTCCTTCCAAAATCATTCTTGGAGGCAAGTATTATACTGATACCAAATCTAGGGAAAGATTCAACTCAAAAAAGAGAACTAAGGCCAATTTCCCTCATGAACAGAGATGCAAAAATCCTCAATAAAGTCCTACCAAATAGAATACATCAAATCATCAAGAATATTATAAACCATTACCATGTAGGATTCATCCCAGGGATGCAAGAATGGTTCAACATATACAAATCTATAAATGTAATGCACTATATGAATAGAGCCAAATCTAAAAACCACATGATCCTCTCAACTGATGCAGAAAAGGCTTCTGACAAAGTCCAACACTCATTCATGTTCAAAGTCCTACAGAACATTGGAAATATATCACCTCTACTTCAATCTTATAAAAGCCATCTATGACAACTGAATGGCTAACAATTCTAAACAGGGAAAAACTGAAATCTTTTACTGTTAGATCTGGTACAAGACAAGGATGTCCTTTATCACCACTTTTATTCAATATCATTGTGGAATCATTAGCTAGAGCCATTAGACAAGAGAGAGAAATAAAAGGAATAAGAATAGGCAAAGAAGACGTTTAATTACCATTATTTGCAGATGACATTATATGTTACTTGGAAGACCCAAATACTCCACAAAGAAGCTACTAGGTACAGAAATTCTGCAGCATAGCAGAAACAATATCTTTAAAAATAGCACTGCAGAAAATGAAATACCTTGGAATTCACCTAACTAAAGAAGTCAAAGATCTTTTCAAGGAAAATCACAATACTCTGAAAAAAGAGACAGTAGAGGATTTTAGGAAATGGAAAGATATTCTATGCTCCTGGATAGAAGAACCAACATTGTGAAGATGGTCATACTCCCAAAATTGCTATACAACTTTAATGCAATTCCTATCAAACTACCAACAACATACCTCACAGACATAAGAGAAATCATTTATAAAATTTATTTGGAACCATAAAAGACCTAGAATAGCAAAAGCAATCCTGGCCAACAAAGACAAGGCAGGAGACATTATACTACAAAGCTACTATGATGAAATCAGCATGGTACTGGCAATAAAATAGACCTGAAGATCAATGGAATAGATTAGAAGATGCAGAGGCCTCTATGAACACACTCAGCCATCTGATCTTTGACAAAGGGACCAAACACACTTACTGGAAGAGATAGCCTTTAACGTATAATGCCATCTGCAAAAAATGGTGCTGGAAAAACTGGCTCTCTACATGCTGAAAAGTAAAAGTTGACCCAGGCCTACCACCATGCACTAAGCTAAAAAATCCAAACATTAAAACAGAAACACTAAATCTCCTAGCAGAGAAAGTAGGAGGAACTCTTGAAGACAGGGGTAGGCAAAGAGTTCATGAACAAAAATCAAATCACACGGATAACACCTGAAATAATCAACAACTGGGACCTCCTCTTATTGAGAAGATTTTGCACGTCAAAGGAAATTACCAACAAAGTGAAAAGATAACCCACCAATTTGGTAAAATCTTGAGTAATAAGCACTCAGACAAAGGTCTGCTCTCTAGAATTTATAAAGAACTAAAACAATGAGGTCCCCAAAATTTAAAGACCCAATCCAGAAATCGACATCCGAGATGAACACACACTTCTCAGAGTATGAAATTAAAGAAATATATATGTGTGTGTGTGTATATATATATATATATATATATATATATATATATATATATATATATATAAATTATATGCCAAAATACACCAACATGAAATGGCCAAAATTCTAGAAAAATACCAATCACCCAATGTGACTCAACAAGAAATAGCAAAGTTAGAATATGCAACAAATAAAGGAATTATCTATAGTAAGAAACCATCCATATAATAAAAGCCCAGAACTAGACTGCCTCTCTGGAACTCTAGTATGTAGATAAAGGAGATTAGTTTCAATGTTCCTGAAGCTTTCTAAACAACAGAAGCGGGGTGCCCCCTCATCATTCTGTGCTACCAGGTTTGCCCTGACACAAAGCCAGATAAAGATATCACAAGGAAAAGAAGCTGGCTCCATGAACACTGGTGCGGAAGCCTCGGCACGCATACTGATCCCAGCAGCACATTAGAATTATACACCACGACTACATAGGACTTATTCCAGGAGTGCAAGGTTGGCTTAATATGTGAACATTAATCTATGCAATATATGTAACTATATTAGGAGACTAAAAAGTATACAGTTGCAGTGAATTCTTATAACTTCATGTTATGTCAAAACCTACTTAAAATATAGGTTTAATTTTTTCATTCCAGAGGCAGAGCTCAGTCATGCTTGACATAGTTTCCAGTTTTCTCCCTCCTCCAAATTCCACAGTGTGGTACTTCATGTCACCTTCAGGTCATTGCCTCTCCATGGGACAGCTGGACAGAATGAACTTGCTCTACCCTGCTGACCCCATGTCCTGCAGGGACTGTGCAGGCTGCCATCACTGGGACTCCACGGACTGGAGTCCTGTTGGCTACCCATTACCAGTGAGGACTTTCCTTGGGAACCTACTTGAGTACCCTCTTCAAGGAGGCCTTAGCTGGGCGTGGTGGCGCATGCCTGTAATCCCAGCACTCGGGAGGCTGAGGCAGGAGGATTGTTGTGAGTTCGAGACCAGCCTGAGCTACAAAGTGAGCTTAAGGCCAGCCTGAACTGCAGTGAGACCCTGTCTCGAAAAGACAAAAAAAAAAAAAAAAAAAAAAAAAAAAAAAAAAAAAAAAAAAAGGAGGCCTTGAGTAACAGAGGCCCACAGGGCTCTTGATTCTTTTCTCCTTCTCCCTACCTACAGGCTGAACGTGTCTCCTTTTCTCAGTAGGCCCGAGAAGTCTGCTGTCCTTTCCTTTCTTAGTTTTAGGAGTAATAAAATTATTCCTGCTTCTCCTTGACTCCCTGGAACCTAACTTCTTTTCAGATCAATGTTCACCCAAAGAGCGGTTATCTTGGGAGGAATAAACTGTACACAGGTCAGAAAAGAGACACAAAGATATTTGACACCATAAATGATTTTTCTGTGAGGACACCTGTTCAGCAGTCACATGTGTAGGCACTGGTTGTCACATGGATGAAGTATCTGTGAAAGGCACAGGCTGTAAGCTGCCACTGCTACATTCCCTAATAAGGCAAGACTGAAGCTTATGGTCATGTTTGTCTGTGTTTTTAAGAGTTTTATCTCTTACATTACGTCTCTGACCTAAGTCAGAGAAACCTCAAGATCAATTTAGAAAAATATCAAAATGGTCATGCTGATAGACATACAAAAGCATTTAATAGAATCCAACATTCATTCATGACAAAAACGTACTCAATAAAGGAGAAAAAGGAGAAAAATTCCTCAGTCTGATAAAGGGTATCTACAAAAATGCTATAGATAGATCAGACTCAGTAAATCAGTCTGGTAAATCACAGTTTCCTTCCTGCAAGCAAGGTAAGGATGTACTGGAAGTTCTAGGCAGGGAAAACAGCAGGAAAAAGAGAGAAACAGCACGTGCATTGGAAAGAGAAGAATAAGACTATCTTCATTCACAGATAAATAGAAAGCACAAAAGAATTCAAGCACTAAAACTACCAAGCTAATAAGCAATTTCCCAAAGTTGCAGAATAAAAGATCATTACATAAAAATCAATGCGGTGTTTGGTCTAAAGTAGCAACAAACAAATGTAAGGATGAAAATCATTCCATTTATACTATCATCCAGAACACAATGTTTATGAATAAATTTAATGAAGTATAAGATTTATACACTGAGAAGTATAAAACGTTGCTGAGATTAAAGATCTAAATAAGTGTTAAGACATCTTGTATTCATGGACAGGAAGACATAATATTTTTAAGATAGCAACAGGCAAATCTTATCAAAATTTCAACTTCCCTTTTCTTTTGTATAAATGCACAGTCTGAAACTAAAATTCTCGTAGAGATGCAAAGGTTAACAGAATACTAAAACACAGTCATGAAAATAAGAAATTTGGAGGATTCATCCTTCCTAGTTTTAAAACTTAAGTTATATCACTCAAAACATTTGGCACTGACATAAACAAAAAACAGATCAACAAAACAGAACAGTCTGGAAACAAACCCATATGAGTAAGGCCAATTGATTTTTTACATAGGCATTAAGAGCAATTGCTGGAGAAGGAACAGTCTTTCCAACAAATGACACTAAGACAATGGGATTTCCATGTGTACAGTTACTAGGACTGTGCACACCTCTCACCACATGCAAAGGAAACTCAGGTCAGAGACATAATGTAAGAGCTCTTAGAAAGAAACATAGGCAAACATTTAGGGCCTTCTTTGGGCAAGGATTTCTTAAATATAATACCAAAAGGACAAACAAAAAAATTAGGTAACTGGGAATTTGTCAAAATGAAAAATTTTATGCCTCAAACGAAAGCATAAATAAAGACAGCTCACAGAGGTGGAAACACTCACAAATCACGTACGGATGAGTGTCTACACATGTTAACCAGAATGTATGAAGAACTCTTAAAATGGCATAAACAACTGAATTATAAAATGGGAAATGGGTGCTAAAACACAATACCCCCAAATATGTGAAATGGCCTTAGATTATTTCAAGCTGAAGGAAGTTAAAAAAGGTATTAGTCAAGAATTATGGGGCCGGAGAGATGGCTCAGTGGAATAAGTGCTTCCCTGGCAAGTGCAAGGGTCTGAGTTCAATCCATGGTTCTGCAAAAAAAAAAAAAAAAAAAAAAGAATTTATGCAAGCTCATTTTGGTTTGATAACTAATAATACTCTCTTCCTTTCACAGCCATAAGTCCAGTGGTACAACTCAGATTTGGTACTGTGGACAGCCTGCTATCTTAGTGACTGAAATAGGAGAAGTGAGAAGCAAAAATATAACCTTTATTATCATCTTTTTTCCCTAAATACTTTTCTGAGATAAAATTGATAACATTTCAGCTCACCATCTTTTTTTAAAACATACGAGTCAGTGATTTTCAGTATATTTACCATGCGTGAAACCATAACCATTAACTAACTCCAGGACATTTCAGTCCACTCTCTCCCAAAACGTGCAGTCCCAATTTCCTGCTCCTCAGTTCGCTAGCAGCCAGTAATTGACACCCTGCTGTGGTCTTGCCTCTTCTGTATACTGCATCTAAGTAGAATCCTATATGACAGTATTTGTAGCCGGCTTCTTTCACTTAGCATAACATTTATATTCTAATTTATATTAATTTTATTGAATGTGTGCTCTGCTGCCATAGCTGATCATTGTTATGAACTAATTAAAGCAGCAGGAAAGGTAGCAGGAGAGCTCCGAGATGGGTGTGAACTACACAGGCAGAAGTGGTAAGCAAATGGGCCTGGGAAACAGACTCACCTACTTTGACTAAATCTTGGAATATAGGGGAATTTAAAAATATAGAAATGAATTTTATATAAATCTTGCAGAAAACATGATGTTAGTAGTTTCAAGTTTTAGATGGTGGGCAGAAGTACCAGCGTTTTAAATCAAGATTTCACTTACACAATAGAAAACTACCCCACCTTTCTGGTAAGCAAAAAGTTTTCTTTACTTACTGAAGTAACTGGGAAATTTGTGGAAGAAATACAATAAAATATATAATGATCAATGATATGAAATGCTTTGGGAAAATAATTTCCATAATTTTACAAACTATGAGGAAAAACATTTCAGAATACTGAAAATAGGTCATAATTTGTATTAAGTATAACATCAATTGAATTTGTATTTCAGTAAAATTTGCATCTTGTTTGCATTTCTTCAGTGTGGATGAACTAGTACAGCCTCAATAGCCAAGTTAAGCCACAAGTGCTCTGCTCTATCCACCTGGAGATGGGCATCTGAGCCACCTGCCCTGGCCCCTTGGGTACATACCAAAGGTGCACTTGGTGGGACACCTGCTGACCACGTGGCAGGTGTTACTTTAGGTTGCCAGTTGGCTCCCCCAGTCAACTTTTTCTCTCCAGCATTCCACTGAAGATCTCCCCTAAAAGCACATAAAACAGACAAATAACAGCAACAAACTGAGAATTAGAAAAAAAATATTGTGGGGTGTGGCTCTTTGGATTCATTCATTTGGGTTTAGAAATAAACTATGTAGATCAACTGATAATTAAAAGGGTGGTAAGGAGCATCACCATATTGTATCTAAGAGATCTTTCTTTCTCCCTGTATTTAGGACAGGGTCTACAGGGTCTCACTGTGCAGATCAGACTCACGGGTGCTGGGATTACAGGTGCGCGCCACCACACCCAGTCTCAATAGCCCTCTCAGAGTGCCCCAGGGGCGGGGCCAGCACTGCAGGCCAGGGATTGAACTCCAGCCACTGTGATCTGCCTAAGCAGGTGCTTTAGTCTGCTGAGCTATCAGGTTGGCCCTCTAAGAGACCTTAAACTCAAAAGTCATTTAGAAATTGGATCTCAGTGGTAGTAGGAATTTCCTATCAACTATAGCAGAAAAATTTGATGAAGATTCAGTTCAATTCCTTGCTCATCACACAAAATTCCAAACAATATATAGCATAAATCCCATACATTTGTATTTTGTTGAATTTAAGCTTTACTAACGAGGGTGTTTCCTGGATCTTAGAGGGCTTAACAAAAGCTTCATGTGCCCAGAATCTGACTTCCGGTGGCTGTAAGACCACACTAATGTGAAGGGCTCCCACTTGCGGTGGCATGGCACACGCTGAAGGACACATATTATTCTTACCAACCTTCCTTAAAACTGACACTCATATGAGAATTTTTAAGATCAATGTTAGCTATGAACACTCTAATGAACCTGGAATTTAAATCTACTGAAATACTCAGATCACACCCCAGATATTTCTGTATACACCCCTGACACTCAGAAAGAAACAGATTATTTCTCTTCATTATAAAGCAACAGCTTGGAGGTTTCAGTAGAATAACAACAAAAATAAAACTAAAACTTAAAGCAATTTTGAAATTATCTACCCTGACAATGAATAATACACTCCAGTGACTACAATGTTTGATAGTCCCTAATAAAAATACTGTCAGAAGGAAAACAGATGATTTAAAATACTTACTTTTTCGATGTGGTGCCAGAAATCCCAAGATCTATAAAATAGATATAATAAAAAGAAGGTAAACTTTTATATTCATTTTAGGGAGCATTCAAGAAATTAAAGAATTTAGAAAATTTCCATATTTTTGTCTATGAATGAATAAATTCAATTATGCAAAAAGGAAACTGTTAGAGCATATCTATCACTTTGAGATTTTCTTACTTTCCATCAGATGCAAAAATCACAGTTAGATGTGAACTGTCACCCCAGAAAGAGCAGATGCGACAGGCTTGAGATTGCCAACTTAGGAAAGGGGACTGTTAGGCTGGGGCCTGGGAACTCAGCTATCAGGAAGCTCTCTACATTGACATAAAACTTTGAATGATAATTAATAACAACTCTACTGTTTATACAAGCAACACGAGTTATGCTAAGCATCACCTGCCTTCTTTTTGTAAGTCTGGAACTGTGATTGATAGAGGGTGAGTGCCCATGAAATCAGAAGTCAATAAGACCCCAGGTGCAGAAATCCTCCAGGGCTTCCTGGGGAAGAACACCCCACCAAGAGCTGGGGATTTAGCTCAGTGGCACAGAACCTGCCTAGCAAGTGTCAGATCCTGAGTTCAAAATCTGGTACTCACAAAAAGAAAAAAAAAAAAAAACAACCCACATCTCCCTCATACTCTGGACTCCCTTTGCTGGGGAAAAGCATGTGCCTAGCTCTTCACGGGGGAGAACAGAAGGGGTTTCTGGCCTAGGGATCTTCCAGACTCAAGCCTGCGTCTTGTCCCTTTGGGATCTAGCTCACATCCTTCCTGCACTGCTGCAATCAATATCAGCAGAGTCCTGAGTGCATTGACATGGGAGTGGTCCTGGGAGCCTCCACATTGATGGCTTTATGGTCTGCTCTAATTTCAATTCATTGATTACTTTGGCACAGAGCTAGTTTGTTGTAGGAGCATGTTAATATTTATCACTTGTCAAATCTTGGTATGACAGAAGGATGAAGGTATATATTAACTAAAACTACACAGAAATTATTACACATAATTTTGGCCATGGTTTTGGAGACAGTGACTGTTTGTTGTCCTTGCTGGCCTCGCACTCTGGGCCCAAGTGACTATCCCGCATGGCCTCCTGGGTAGCTGGAGCTTCCGATGAGCACCATCACACCTGGGTCATTCTTTTTGCTTGTAAAAAACAAAGAAACTTAATTTGTGAATTTTTAAAATGGAACAAAACATTAAACTGTATGTATTACACAATTAAAAGAACATGTATGTGAGTCCAATTTCCAAATTCTGTGGCAGAAGGGAATGTAAGCCCAGTGCTGGGCCTTTGGGCGGAGGGATCGGTGTGCACAAGCCCCGCTGCTGTACGGCACATCAGGACTCACTGGACAAAATATTGGCTTTCAACATGGTGTTTTCATGTAAGCATGTATTTTGATCAATTCTGTCCCCCTGTTACTTTCTCTTGTACCTCCAGCATCATTGCCCTATAGTCTATTCCTCTTGATAGTCTCCTTTCTACTTCCATGTCATCTTTTTAATTTACTTTAATTAATTAATTTATTTTTGTTCTTTTTGAGGTATGGTCTGGCTATGCAGTTCTGGCTGGCCTTGAGCTCCTTTTGTAGCCCAGGCTGGCCTTAAACACACAGTGATTCTCCTGCTTCAGCTTCCCAATGGCTGGGATTACAGGCGGGTGCCATCATGCCTGGCATCATCTTTCTTAGATTACATGTTAGTGAAAACATGGAATGCTTGTCTTTTTGAGTCTGGCTTTCTCACTCTTTAACACGGTTAATGTGATCATCTCCAGTTCTGTCTACTGTCTTGTAAATGACATAATTTTGTTTTTTATGGCTGAATAGTATTACATTTGCCATTGTGGTTTTGATTCATCCTATCCTGATGGCTGATGATATTCAACATCTTTCCACATAATTTTTTGCCATTTATGTATCTTTCATTTGGGAAAATGCCTATTTGAGGTCTTTTTCCATTATATTTACATTTTTAGTATTGAATTGTAAGAGTTCTATTTCTAGATATGAATTCTTTATAAGTGATGTGCTTTGGGAATATTTTCTCTCATTCTAGAATTTTTTCACTTTAGTTATGTATTTATTTCTGTGGTAGCGGGAATTGAATTCATATGTGCTTTGCCACCAAACTACATGCCCACCTTTTTTGAGTGTCTCGCTCAGTTGGCCTGAAATGCATAGCATTCCTGCTGTAGCTGCCGGAGCAGCTGGGATTAGAGGCGTGTACTCTGTTCAATTTCTCGAGGATGTCATTTGTGCATAAAAGTTTTAAATTTTGATGAATTATTAATCAGTTGTTTTCCTTTAATTGCCTGTGTTTAGGTATCCTATCTAGGAAGGCCCTGCCTAATCCCAGGCCAGAGGGATTTATATCTAAGTTGTCTTCTTAGAGTTTCACAGTTTTGTCTTTTACATCTTTGATTCATCTTAACTGACTTTTAAGGATAGCCCTGCTGCATTCTTCTGCATGAGGCTACCCAGATGTTCCAGTACAAGCTTTTGAAAGGCTGTCTTTGCTCTCACTGCATGGTCTTGGCAACCTTGAGGATCTATTTCTGGGCTTTTTTCTATTCCATTGGTCATTATGGCTATTGTTCTGCTATGTAACCCATTGTCTTGAGTATTGTAGCTTTGCAGAAGTTGTGAAGTTGAAAGCACGAGTCTTCCAAGTTTGTTTGTATCTTTCAGACCTCCTCGCAACCTTCTGGCTGTTCTGATCTGGCTTCTCCTCAGGGCATTTATGACTAAACATAGTATAGAATTAATGTTTACAGTTTTTCTCCATCCTTTGAGACAGTCCTAAGGATAGAAATTTTGTTTTGTTGACTGATTTATCCCTAAAGCCTGGGAGAATGCCCAGCGTGCAAAAGATTTGCAGCATGATTGAAATGCAGATTGTCTTTTTGTACATAGACTGCATTTAATACCAGTTATTCTCTGTTTTTGTTTTCAAATGAAGAGGAGATTAAAGAACTTACTGCACATAATGTACTTTGTTCCATACCCGAATAGGTGCCTTAATGAGCTCTTTGGTAATTTAGCGGCATGGGTTCTCCTAGGAGATAATGGAATCGTACCTGTCTGTACAAGGAACTGTGCTGGCAAGAAACCCTGAGTATTTCCATCCATTCCTCAACATACTTAACCACAAGAGAAAGCAGAAATAACACAAATCAAAAAATAGAACAACCCGGCTCACATGTGTTTCAGTTGAAGAAAACTAGGTTACTCACTGCCCACTAAGCTGGCAAGGGATGAGTCAAGATCACTGCCCAGGGCTTTGCTGGCTGCCATGGCGGGACTGGGTGGTACCATGGAGACGGGGGTGGGCTGCCCAGCTGGCGCCACTGTTGGTATCAGAAGATCACCTAGTCCATCAAACACTAGAAATCAAGTAGACTAGGTTCAGAATACTTGACACAAAGATCATATGCAAAATTAAGAGAGATACTGTCTTTTGAAAAACTATGGAAACAAATGAATATATATTCTCATAAGACATGTAATTCACATCTTTTGTGACTGGAATACCCTGAACATGTCTACATATGTCCACTCATAAAAGTATGGGAGTACTAATGAACATGAGAAAAGAAAGCTGTATAATGTACAGGAAGAGAACAAAGTTGGGTTGCAATTCTCAGTAACTGGGTGGTTTTGAGAAAACTACTCTGAAATTTTTAGTTTTCTTACCTGTATAGGGGAATAGTACTACTAATGTGGTAAGTAGCTGTTTTGAGAATATAACATTGGATAATAGGTGCCATGTGCTTATTACAGCGCCTGCTTGTAGGCACTCAGTAAGCGGCAGCCAGTGTTCCTCTTACTGAAAACAATAAAAACACTTTTCATTCAAAACCATAATGATTTATTGCAAAGCCTAAATGATTTACTCCAAAAACCTAAGATGCTTACTATAAAAGTTGAATTTCTTAGTTTTCTAGATTAGTATCCAAGTAAAATCTGATCTGATGTTCAGTGCCTAGTGATAAGTATATAAAAAACAGTGGAATGTATTTTAGAAGTAACAGTTTGGAATATTTTTCCTCACATATGAACCACTTCTGATTTTAAGGACTTAAATTAGACAGTATTTTAAATATCAGAAATCAAATTTCATCACTAATATATGATAAATACTATTGGTGTGGTTCCTAGAATAAAGAAGGACCATTCAAAATTCAGACTCATATTACTAATAACTACATTAAAACTTTTTGGTTAAGTTTTATAAAAAAAAAAAACTATGCATATCTTCTACAAACACTATAATGAAGTAATTCTAAAGCAAAGAAGGACAGCATTTATCAGGCACTGGCAACAGAAGCAACTGAATTGTCAGGCAGAGGATATATTTAAGGTGTTTCTGAAACACATTTAATTGCCAAAAACTCACCAATTGAAAATTTGTAGTAAGGACCCAGCATGGGAAGAGTAGAATGGAAGAGAATACAAACAAAATGACAGCAGGATGAAAGGTTAAAGGCAGGCAAAGAATACTGTTTGTGTCCCAACTTCATATACTGAGGGCCATGCAAGCTTCACAGGGTGTCAGCAGTAGCAGGGGAGCATCCACACGCTTAGATCCTATCCCGAGACTTAACACAAGTATTTGCTTTCTTTTTACCATTTCTACATTAGGTGCATGTAAGCTCATGCATACAGATGGTGCACATGTTAGGCTAGATCTCTGCTAAAAGTAAGAAACAGAAACACAGAGAGTTTCAGGTTATCCTTAGAGTTATCAAAATGTGCTAGAGATTTTGATTTAAGTGACAGAGTAAGAGACTTACTGAATTTTAAAAAAAGTTATCCTTGAATATTTGCTTGCTGTAAATTTTCTAAAAATGTACTAACCTTAGGTGGTACATTTTATCGTTAGTACAGATGACGAGAACCTTCGAAGATCACTGCCTTACCTGACGGATCAAAGGAGCTGCTGCTGGAGGTGGAAGGTGCTGTTCCAAAAGCGGCCTCAAAATTGGGCTGCAGCAGGTTATTCTGAGCTGGAGTGACAGGCGATGGAGAAGGGGCCATGAAAGCACCCCCAAAGCCTGGGGAAAATTCGCAGGGAAACATAAGCAAAACCAACTAGTGGCAAGCCAAGGCCATAAAAAGTCAGAAAAAGTTAAAGGAAATGGAAAAAGAAACGAGTGCGTGTGGATAACAGTCAACGAAACTGGGGCAGCTTTGTTTTTTCAAAAAAAGTTTTTCAAGTATCGTGATATACCTTGTAATAATGAGACTTAATTTAATGAGAGGCAAGGTAGCCTATAAAAATACTGAGAACCTGTGGCATCCAAATCTGTTATAATGGAGTACGTTAGGTAAAAAAGATAGCAATGGTGTTAAAATTCAGATAAGTCTTTATTACACTGAAATTTTGCATTTCTCTACATCACAATGCCAGAAAGCTAAAAAAATGTTCAGTTGCACAGATTTAGCATAATAAAATAAGAATTAGAAAAACAGGCATCAAATCTTGCTTACTATCGTGTTTCTACATTTTACTGCCACTGTTTGTACCACCAAGTCTGGGCATGCTCTCAGAACTCCTCAAAATCACCCCCACAACATCCTGTCTCTAGTCAGCACCTTCTCCAGGCTGGTCTTTGCCGTGGAGCCAGTGTAACCGTCCTGTGGAAAAAATGTGGACAGAGCCACTTCTCTAAAGCACTTCACTGGCTCTCCATGAGTGTCAGATTCCTATAATGAAATCCTTTCGTACAGCCTTCTGCCCTTTCTGCGTCCACTCTCTAGCTATGCCCATACCTGCCAAGTAGGCTACAGCTATAACCCACCACTCGTGCATGTAGTGGCTCTGGGAGGACTCAGCTCCCTACGGCTGCCAGACGCACCCACCCATGCTGCACACATATGCTGTTGTTGGCAACACGCGCACGTGGCCCCATCCTATCTTTGTTCCCTTGATCCCCAAATCCAAATCACAGGGATGGATTTCTGGGGTTAAAAGCTCTTTTATTTTTCTTGTATTTTCCATTAATATTCAATTCAGCACAGTGCTTAAAACACTGAGTTAGTATAGATTGAAGGAAGGACACTTCAAGAAAGTATAAAAATATCAAAGATTACTGAAAATTCACCAAATTTGTTGTGAGGCTAGAAGCAAATAACCTGTGAAAGAAGTAACGTTTTAGTAAGACACCAGGTGTTATGGTGTACATCCAGATGTCTCCCAAAGGTGGCGATGTAGGCAGGTGCTTGTGTCGTGGGGTCATGGTATATTTAGTGTATAGGTAAACATGACATCTGGAGGCAAAGCCTGGCCAGTGGAGTAGACATGGCCTGGGAGGAAGGCCTGGCATCTTCCTCACTTTTCACTCCTCACTCTTTCTGCTTCTTGATTTCCATGCCCTAACAAGACTCCTGCCATGGAAACTCCTCTGCCACGCTGCCCTGGCTTGGAGCTAGCTAATGGCAGACCTAACTCCTACCAGCTGTGAGTTACCAGCCACTCTGTCCTCCTTTCATTCGTGGGTGTTGAGTACTGAGTCTCAGAAACAAGAAAGTAACTAAGGCAGTAGGTAATTTCCCATTATAAAGCAATTCGTTACCAGCAGAACTCTTTCTCACACTCAGTTCAGGTACACGAGTCCTTCATATCCAGCTCCGTCACCAATTTTTCAAAAACAGTTTACAAAGATGTAAAAGAACAATTGCAAAAGTAAGACTGTATTCCAGTTTATAAAATCAATCTGTCATTTTGAAAATACATTTCACTGAAACTATTTTCTAAAGGAGGTAGCAAAAACCTTCACGTCATGCTGTCCCTGAGAATTGACAGTGACTTGGTTTGAGGCTTTCTTTGTATACACGTACAAAGAACTGCAATTTGGAAAAACTGTTACTGATTAGAAAATGTTCCTTTTAAAGTTCTCAGTGACCATATTAAGTAATTTCAGCATCTCACTGACATTAGCATCACTTGTACTTTTTTTTTTAACTGAAGAAGACACTCTCAAGACCAGTAAGAACTAGTAACACTGAAGAAAGAAATACTTGGTTTTGAAGGGGTGTGTTTCGGTTTTAGGCAGACATTTGGGTGCTTTAAGACTGATTTCTAGAACTCAACTCACAACCAAATTGTAGCATGCTTGTGGTTAATTCAGGCAACTCTTACTGTCTGTGCTTCTCTTTGTTATAGATGAATGAGAAAATACCTGCAGTGTAGGTTCTTTAAACCTGGCCAAGGAGGGACTACTATGTTCTAGGGTCAAAGCATAATCAATGCTTCCAAAGCCATCAGATGCAGTCCTTTCTTTATATGGCTGGAAGGAATGGCTCAAAGAGAAGAAACACACCTAGCCAGGATTCAGCAGAAAGAGGAAAAGTACACGTGTATGCAGATCTAACCTCTTAGTAATAATCAATTTCCCTTCAAGGTAACACACTCAAAGGTGAACAAATAACACTATTCCCTGAAAAATACTTCTATAAGAAAGTAAAACATGAAGCTCCCCATGTGCTAGTCAGTATTCAAGGCATTCTTTTTAAAGCTGAGCAATGTGAACCATATGCCCTGCATATATTTAACCATTTTGATTCATGTGGTTCAACCTTAAAACGTGAATTAGCTCATTTATTCCTCAGGGCAACTCCACAATGTTATACAGAGGAGAAAACAGGCTGGAGAAACTGAGTAATAAGTAATTTACCCCAGGTCACAAGCACAGGGGTGGTGGCCCAGAGCCAGGGCTCCTTCCCACAGTGCACAAACGCTTCTCTCCACATCAAGAGTGAGGCTGGGGGCGTCACCCCTATAGGTCCACACACTTGACAGATATCTGGCAGAATGGCTTTTTCTGTTATACTCTGTCCTCAACCCCCTTTGAGACAGGGTCTTATATAGTTGAGGCTGGCCTCAGCTCACTACATATCCCAGGCTGGCCTCAGACTTGTGGCCATCTTCCTGTGTCAGCCTCTGAGAGCAGGCATTACATGTATGCCACCATGTCTGGCTATCCTCAGTTCTTTTATGAGAACATGCTTTTATATGCATAGGATAATTAACAAGATATTAACTGACATAAAATGATCAACTATTTTAAATTAAAAAAAAACTAGTGCAACACTTTAAACAAAGAATTTAACAAGAAAATTACAGACATTAATGAGTCTGGGGAATTTCTGCTGTTTAGTAACTAAAAAGTTTTAGAGCCTGAAACAATGGTAAGAGAAAAACCTAAACCACTAATCTTTCTACATCTTTCGAAGTTTCTAAGGTGTCCTACAGAATGGAACTGGAAATAAGGCAGTAATCAGTAGGCTTCTCACATCCTGCGATTATATTTGAACTCTCCTAAAGTATCACGGATGAGGCTGCCACCCTGGAGGCACCACCATCTGCAGATGCTCTGGCTTTTATGAAACATGACCACTCCCATCAGGATTAACTTTCTAAAGGGGAAGAGCCTGAGCACTTAGTGAAGTTGCATTCATATAGTGACCTCGGACCTGTGGGCCACCATCTGACACATTACGTCATTTCAACTTGGAAAGTGAAGTTTTAAAACTATTTGCACATAAATACTTCCAGAAATATATTTCCCAAACATTCACATTCACACCATTATGCTGATGGTGCCAGTGCTTCAGTTGTTCTCTGGGTCAGCTGTTGGTCCACTGTGCTTACTAAGATGGAGCGCAGGAGTGCTGCGAGGAGTGCTGACCTGGGCCCCAGACAGCTCTCCAATGTACAGACAGCTGCTTCTCTGTGCACTTCCCATTTCAGTAAAGTTGTTTGTTTCTAACTCTCCTTTAAATGTTTTTCGTATTTTAAATGTGGTTGGAGAAACTCAAGGCTTCTGCTAAAATTTATCTGACTAATATGGCTATGAGAAAAAACACCAGGCTAGGAAGAGCCTCACAAGGCTGGTCCATATTATTTTTTGCCTCAGGGGTTAAAGATAGGCTTGGATGTGCTCCACCTGAGTACACATTTATGCTGTGGTACTAACACAAGTACAGGAAATATTTTCCTAATATAGGAATGCATGAGAAACCAGCCCCCAATTGAATCTAGTAACTTAAAATTTCTTCCATAAAGATACAAAGTGAAACATGAGTTCCCTGTGGCAAGAAGATTCCTCCAATTGTCTGATAAATTACTAGAATTGTTTTGAAAGCAAACTAGACATTAATACCGTTATATATACATCAAATATTGATCTATCCAAGCAGAAGCACTGAAATAAGGGCACATTAACGTAACACACAGCTTCCCCCAACATTGAGAGGGTCTAGCAGGGAAAGAAATGGGAAGCGCACAGCAAATAAAACCCGTGTACATGACATTACAACTTGCAGCACTAGGGGTTTCCTCTGTTCTGCTCAACTAAGATTTCAAAATGGTCAGGTAAGGTGAGTAACGGAAGCTTATTTCCAGTGTAGTACCCTAACTTGTGCTGCTCCGCACTCTCGCCCGGAGGCCCAGGTACACTTGGCACAAGGTGACAGAACCTTCTTCTTGCTCCAGATGTGCTTCTCTTGGCTTGCCCCCCCCCAGCACTGAGCCCCTCTGCTGTTATGGGCTGCTGGCTTGGAACTGGAGGGGAACACTCGCTCGCCACAGGCTTTGCCTCCCTGCTCCCCGTTACATCATCCTATGTTCTTTAGAAACCCAGGATTTCATGTTCCAGCTCCAGGGTGCAGAGAGGCCCCAGCTGTCAGGGTGATGGAGCAGGCAGTGTGGACATGCAGCCCCGGAAGTGGTCACAGCACCTGCACCTCTGCACCACAGTGGGCTTGGGCCCCCACTCTGGTATCTGGGGTGGGGGAGGGATAACCAGTAAAGAAAGATTTCTCAGAGTTCTGCAGAAAGGCAGAGCATTTCAGGCACCAGTCCAGCTTAATTGTAAGTTCAAAGCAAAAACAGTCATTCAAAACTCCTATTTCTGTTGTCCATTAAAATCTTATGGTTGGACAGTGACTATCTGAATTAAATGTATTGGTTTAGTAAGAATTTGAAAGTTTCTGTGGTTATTCTGAAACTGCTGTGACCAATATCCAGGCCTGGAGAAGTGTCAGGGCTGCTCTGCCGCTTATGTTTTAGCTTCCAAAAAAGACAATACACCACAGTGGAGCTCTAGTTCTTAAGAGGTCAAGAAAATTACCGGCAGCCAGCCACTGGCATGAAAGACTTGGCACACAAGAGAGTCATATTTGGTCAAGGAGCCTGGAAAGGGTGGGCAAGATGCAAAAGAAGCCTACGAAGACTTAATGATGGAAGGTGAGCTTAATGGCTGGGCAGCCTTTACTCCCTTTGGCTTTTTTTTTTTTTTGGTCTTTGTTAGGGCTGACACATTGTGTCAACTTGGGAAGTCTAGAAACTTAACTCAGCAGTTTACATCCGAGAGTGCAGAGGACATGCCTTAGCACTAGTATGCTGTTCACTGTGTCAACCGGAGTTCAGAAGTGTAACCAAGTGACTCAGCAGGGGACCAGGGCCTCACTTTGTAAACATCCTGAGCTTGAGCAAGAGAAGGGCGCCCAGATGATGAGAGTGCCACACGCGCCCTCGCCCGGGTGGTGAGAAGCCTGCACATGATGTAAGGGAGGCTTGTTCTCCCCTTTTTCACTCTTGTTGCTTTCTGCTATCTTCTGTCACTGTGAACTGTTGCCCTTTTGCTACCACCCTGCCTTAGAATCAGCTGATTATGGACTGAAACCTCCACAAACTGTGAGCTAAATAAAGCTCTTCTTTCTTAACTTTGGGTGTCAGGTATTTTGCTCCAGCAAAAAAGAAAAGTAACTAAGACAGTCTTTTTGAGACAAGGTTTACTATGGGGTTCAGGCTGGCATGGAACTCACAGTGAGCCTCCTGCCTCAGTCTCCCAAGTGCTAGGATTCTAGGCATCTGCCACCATACCCGGTTTCTTCCACCTTCCGAAAGAAAAATTTAACTTAAAGTCAAATGTTCTGTAACTCTAAAGACTGACAAAGATCAGTTAGGATCTTCAATTACAAGTAGACTACATGTTCCTTCATCTGCTGTATTTGGTGTTGAGATTGTTTGCTGTATTACATATACTAGATGAACTATAGCTATATTCAAAAATTGGTACTGGTTACAGTACAAAGGGCCACATGATCTCATGGTACTTAGGGTTAGTGACTCCAGATGGTTTGGCTTCCTTGTGTTGGTGGGATGCACAGTGTCATCAGCCTTGTGCCAACCTGGGGATCAAAATGTAGCCCTGTGGCAAGCTGGGAAGGGACACCAGAAGCTGCATCTGAGTGAAGGTCCTGGGATACCACGGCTGTATTTCCTTTTAGGCATACTTTTAAGAAAACAAGGCGGTAAGTCACCAGCAGCTCTGTAGTTTCATGACAGTCGGAACTAAAAATTACTACTGGGGTCTTACACCTGGCACTCTTGCAAGACTCGGACTAGGCACACTTTGCTTTGTTCTCAAGGAAGACCAATACTTGCCTTTTACTGGCTTTGAAACTTCTCCTTTCATTGTACCTACACTACTTTAGCAACAGGCCAGGATCCAGTACAGATTGTGCCAGTTTCCTACATACCATGGCCCTGTTGAGCTTGGAACACCCCGTATATTTTCAGATAGAAAAATGATCAGCTTGTTTTTAAAAAATAACATATATAGCAGTGGCTTCAATTCAATAATAGAAATCAGTAACATTTTCCCCTGGAGTGATTTATGCATTTCTTTTTTATGTTTAACTTTTATTTTTAAAATTAATTTATTGTCATCAGATCATTTTTATTTGTACTTCTTGCAGTACATAATATCTGCACTCCTTGTTTGGGCTTGGTACATAATATATCTTAATTCTTTCTTGCATTCTCTTTTCCTTCTCCCTGTCTCTTTATTTCCTTGTGCTTTGATAAAGATTTATCTCCGTGCTTCCTATCTTGTCTTTCATTTTGCTTTTTATTCTGCTTGGGTTTCTCATGAAAGAGACCACAGTTAAGCTTGTCTGACTTACTTCACATAGCTTTACAGTCTCAAGCTACCTCCATCTTTCCTACAGACAACTCAAGATTATATATTTCAAAAGTAATTTTCAAACATCACAGCATATTTCTCCACAAATTCCTTCAAAACAATGAGCATGGACATTCGAAGGTTAAAATTGCTACACAGGTTTATACACATCTTGTTCTTCAGTTTTTCACCTTGAAAGGAAAAGAAACAACTGGAACCTGTAACTTATGCAATATTTCTTACTTTGGAAAACAAATCCAAACTTAACTTCTACTGAATACCATTTTATTTTAATTATTTACCAGCTAGTAGATCTGCCGATGCTGATGAGCTAGAAGCAGCCTGGGGTGTAGCTTGGGGTTCAGAAGCACCACTTCCAAATGCGTCTATCCATTATCCATCATGCAGCAAAAAAGTAAGACAGTGTAAACAGTAAATACAGTAAATAGTAATTTAAGTGTTATGCTGGACATGCAAAGATAGGACATTTGGGATGATGAGGTCACTGTCTGTGGATTCATAAAATGATTCAGGAAAATGGATTATGCTCTCAACAATTTACCCTCTCAAATGAGTTCTAAAATATTTAGGAATTAACACTTCTCTGTCAGATTAAATCTTTTCTTCCTCTTTTCGAATAAACAAATCTTTGGACTAAATCACATCATTTATCAATACAAAACCAAACCTTTAAAATTTTTAACTAACAGTAAAACAGAATCTTCCCAGTTAGGATTATTAAAATTTTTAAAAACCAATTAATACACTTAAATGGAGCAGCTGCTCCACTTGTACCTGTACATAAAGATTTAATATTTGGGTCCTTCAGGACTCAAAGTTTTGCTTTGGTCTTTTTTTTTTTTTTTTTTTTTTTTTTTTTTTTTTTTTTTTTTTTTTTTTTTTTTTTTTTTTTTTTTTTTTTTTTTTTTTTTTTTTTTTTTTTTTTTTTTTTAGATAGGGTCTTTATTACTATGCAGCTCAGACTGGCCCTGAGCTCACTTTGTACCCCAGGCTGGTCTTGAACTTGTGATGATCCTCCTGCTTCAGTCTCCCAAGTGCTGGGATTATAGGCATGTGCCACCATGCCCAGCTTATGACTCAAGTTTTAGTTCTCAAATGTGAGAAGCTGTGACATCTTTGCACCTGCATGTGCTCATCATGACATACAATGCCACTGAACTCCAAGAATTCATCGTGATTATACCTTGTAAAGGATGGCATTTTAGCCCAAAGCCTTGCACGTGTGTGGGCATTCATGAAGTCATTTTATTTTTTCCTATAAGTTTACCGCTAAAAGACAATTTTATTTTTCTTGTATTTAAAATTTTTTTTTAAAAAGAAAAGATAGTAAAACTACATCAGAAATGGTACAGAATTTCAGTAAACAAAATTATAGAATTCAACAATGGTTGTTATAGTGCATACTATCTTCAAATTAGCTGTTCAGATTACCATATATAAGCATGTAAAATTGGTCAAAAAGTTAAAAAAGAAAAAAAATTGAAGCACAAACTGTTCCTTAGTAATTTAAGAGTGAATTCAATACATTATCCTGCTTTCAAATAACATGCAAAGGAAGAAGAGAGTACTTTTAAATCAGGAAAACATTTTCCAATTATCTGAAAGGATTTCAAACTAATAACTAGAAGATGAAAAGCTTCAGCATAATGTATGACATTTAACACATATGCTACCAGTTTTGATAGCTTATTTTCAATTTTGAATGATACAGTTCATGTCTCTGTTGCCTTTTTGTACTAGGAATCAAACTCATGACCTTGAGCTTGCCAGGCAGGCACTGTGCCCCTGAGCTGGTCTCCCTGGCTCTGTCTGTACCTTGGCCCTTCTGTTGCTTTTTAAGAACTTAGGACTGTTGATTTACTCAACAGATCAGGAATGACGAACTAGAACAGGAGGTGTGAATTCCAATCAGGTGTGGATGAACAAAGCATTGCAATCACAAAGATGTCCTATGAGAAAATTAACTGGTTCTGTTAGGTCATGTCCTAAGAGTTATGGAGAACAGATGGGGATGAAGAGGGCAGCAAAGCCACGCAAAGGACCTTGGAAACGTGAGTCTACATGTAAGAGACTATTTCACACAGTGAAGAGAAACAATGAGGAAATGTAATGACATGGAAGCTCTAGAAACTCTCCTGAATAAAAAGGATGCCTTAAGTCTCGAAGGAGAAGAGATACGCACCCCCGAAAAGGTCTATCACACCGGAAGACTCCACCTTTGCTGGAGAGGCGGTGGTTGCAGGAGACGGTGCCACCAATGTATCCACTGCAGTGAAGCAGAGAACATGAAAGGTATGTGTCAGCCAGGGGAAAAGGAACTTGGAGCCTGACACATGCATCCTGAGGAGTTACGATTAGCTCCGGGCCCAAAGACTAGACAGTCCTAACTGGTGAGAAGAGCAAATGGATTTAAAAAAGTTCCAGAACAAAATAAAATCTGACTCCTTGAAGTCAGAGGTATTAGTGTGATGTTTTTTTCTTTTTAACAGCCTTATGTTTGAAATCTTAATCCTCATCTGCTGGTGACTAGTCGATAATACGATTCTTTACCATAAGTGAATGTTACATTTAAAAGAATACACGATAAACCTGCAGGTACAGGGGCCCTCCTCTCCACGCACGTCCCCAGGCCTAGCTGTGAGACCGACCTTGCCCACACACTCACCGGATAAGAGGTCAGCAGTGAGAGAACTCTCAGGCACAGGAGAGGCCCCTTGTGGCGGAGAGGAGAAAGCATCTTCCAAAAGTGAAACAAACCAAAACCAAGCAGAGGTAAGTAGCAGAAAGCTGAAATCAGAGTCACAAATCTAACAAGTGCATTATCACAGTGAGTACAAACAGCTTAATCATGAACACATGTAAGAAAAATAAATTCAGAAAAAGGGTTGCTTTGGCTTTACCTGTACCAAACAGGTCTATGCTAGGGGCAGCATCCGGCTTGGGCGCCGCCACAGCAGCTTCAGGAGCAGACTCAAATAAATCTAAGACCAAGAACACACGTGCCTTTACTTCATTGGGAAAAAAAAAAATCAAGCCTGAAACGGCATCACTAGCACTTTGACAAATTCTGAGTTGAGTATTACATGGTTTCTAGAGAACCACTCTATTGCACAGTATTCATGCAGCAAGAGCTGTGCATACAGTACATCGTGAGGACCACAGAATTCAGTAGACCAGACAGAAACAGTGCAACAACAAATTACCACCAAAGATATCTAGAGCAGGAGGAGCAGTGGTGGCAGCGGTGGCGGCGGCAGAGGTGGTGGCGGCGGTGGTGGTGGTGGCGGCGGCGGTGGAGGCAGCAGTAGTGGCAGCTGCAGCAGCGGGAGCAGGAGAAGGAGAGGTGGCAGGAACTGGAGGGGCTGTACTAGCTGTAGGGGTAACTACAGGAACGCTGGTGTCGGGTGGCTTCATGGCAAAGAGGTCCAGCTCAGGTGCAGCCTCTGCACTACCTTCAGACGGGGCAAAGGGGTCTTTTGGAGAGCAAAGTGGAGACACACAGAGCGTCAGTCAGGAAGGAACAAGAGACAGCATCGTAGTCACAGGGAGGACACAGCTTGCACACACCCAGATCTACCCGCTAGCTAGTCCTCAGGCTGCTTATGCTTGGCTACCTATCGGCAAGGGTCAGCATTTGGGATTTTTTTTTTTTTTCTAAAGAAAAGAGAGACGTCATAGCCACAAGTTAAGAATCTGAAACAATTTGTGAAGTGCTGCGAGATTAACCTACAGTCTAGATCATAGAGTGTCACTTCATACCCTCACTTTAGTTGATTTGGTAGCTTTGGAAGTTCATTAACACATGATGACATATTTGAACTCAATGTTACAAAAGAGTACAATACAGCATTAGAGAGAGAAAAACATTAAGAGAGCATACTTGCGCTGACAAAAATTGTCAATCTTGAGAAATTGTCAATTTTGATAAGTATGCACTTTATTGTCTTAATGTTTTAAAGTCTTAATGTCTTAATGCTGGCATTATTTATTCATTGATGATAAATGATAGTTTGTACTCAGAAGAAAAGAAAATTGGAAAAACATCCGACCACGTCTAACTACAAGGGTTTCATCACGTTGGGACAGAAAAAGGACAGATTGGCTCATGACCGTAACCCACCGTTTCCTGAGCATGCATCAAGCGCTGCTGCTACGGGGGTGGGGGCAGCCGGCGCCGGGGCCCCTTCGGAGGCTGCAGGGGCCTCCCCAGGAGAAGCTGCAAAGGCATCTTGGGTGCGGGTTTTAAAACAACAGAAATTAAAGGAACAAAAAGAGAAGAAAATATAGTAAAAGAACCAAGTTAAATTGTGAAGAAGGCTCCCTTATACAACATGAGCATCTTAAAAGCACTGTGTGGCCCATGTGCTGCTGGCCTCCACAAAGCAGTCTGTCTCTGTGCACCTTCATGTCACTAACACGCGAGTGGCACAGCTGGCACCGCCGAGCCTCTCGGGGTCCAAGGAGATTCTCATTGTATAAGGGCTCTGAGAAGCATGTTTCATGTTCATTAGAAATTAATGGATGTAAAAATTAAAGCATAAAAATAACTTTATTATTTAAGGCATTAAACTTTCATGTCCAGATAATATTTATTTACTCTTACTAGAAAGTCTCTGACTAGTGGCTTCTAGTGAACACCAATGTCTTTAATGCAAATAAGATTAAACAGATTATGGCAATGTAAACAATCCTAGTTTTACCTTTTTTTTAGAGTCTAGTATAGACAGAATTATACTGTTATCCTGAAAGGTTTAGTACATAGTCATAAATGTTACATCTTTACTATCCTTGAAAAGCACATTAAAATACTGTATAAGACTTAAAAACAAGTGTACCAAAATTAGGACATTGCTATATCTTTATTTTTATATGTTTATTGTTTTCAAATATTATTTTTTCTAGTCATTTGGAAAATGATGCTTTTCATAGATTAAAAATATAATTTCAGGTTTTAAGACTATAAATTCATTATTACTTATAGAAGAAAGTTCATTAACATACAGGCAGGCCCAATTTATAAATACTTACTTTATAAATTGCTAATATATACAAATGATTCTAATACATTTATACCAGCATACCATGTTAACTGCGCATAAACAGAACTTCCATTGTTTCAAAAGTAGTCTAGGAAGCAAGCCATCATGAGTACGATGGACTTAGAAGAAACCTTGAGAGTCTGACCAACACCTATAAAGAGCCTTCACTTATTGCTAGACTTCCTCAAACCAAAATACCACCGCTCACAAAATCAACTGGTATGCCTTGGAATACTGCTCCTTGGCCATTAAAGGGAATTTGTCAAATTTACTTGGAAATATCATGCAGTGCATCTCTTTATAAAAAGACAAGTAGGACACTAGTTATTTGTATCCTGCAGATAATTTGGTCTGATTGTGTCTCTCAGCTACACAGGGGGAATCATTTATGCTGAGCACTGAGGTTGAGGCCAAATGGATCCTGGAGAATGAGAACTGCATCAAGAAATAGGGAAGCCTCCTTCTCTAGACATTAAAAGGTTTGCAGGGAAAAGAAAACTAAGAGGCAAGCAGAGCACACAAGAAGAGCAGAATGTTCAGCCACGAATCTGTTTTCTTCCTTTGCACCCCTGCACAATCTGGAACTAAGGCCAATAATGCCAGGAAGAAGAGAAACTACCAGCAGACATATTTTTGAATATTAATGAGATTAATCTTGTGATACAGATTCTATGGAAGGAATAGAATCCTTCCATTTTGTAGAGAAAAGAACCAAAGCCTAAAGATTTTAGGTTTTCATTATGAAAAACAATTGAGGCAATTATAAATGGTAATTGGCTTAATTTACTTCACAATCTACACATGACAAATACATGTGATTTTTTATAATTAAAAATAGATTTAGAAAGTCCAAGTGACTTGGTCAAGGTCATCTGGCCAGCAAATGGCAAAATTAGGATTTGGCCTGCACCTTCCTGCCTGAAATTTGCATTTTTAGCCATGATACTGCATTGGTCTGAACCATGCCACTCCCTTCTAGCATAATAAAGGCATTAGTGTTAGGGGTCAAGGAGACACTCATGAAGCCACTGCTTTTGGTTATCAGTTAAATATAAGTAGGTGAAGCCTGTATTCTTGGCTGCTTCCCCTTCCCCCAAGAGCAACACATCTCTTTTCAATGTTGCATGTGTTATTTAATAAGACTAAATATTATGCACTTACTACATCTACTTGGACAAAAATGATTCTGAAAGGTAAGAGCCCCAGCTATTCTAGGCCATAACTGTCTGAGTCTTCCCAGCCCAGGAAAACAGCGGTGAATGAGCTTCCAGGTGACCTCTCCACCCACTGAGTGTAGTTATGACAGGGACCTTGAGTGAGAACCGCCCTGCTGAGCCCAGCCAACACACCCAGAAGTGTAAGAGAAAATAAAATTTTGATCTTGGTAAAACATTCAACTAACGCTACTTTTAATGTCTCTTTTCTCATCATCAGTAGCAACATTTACTTTCTGGAACTAGAAACTAAAGCTTTTTCCAATCTAGTTCTCTTTCCCTTGTTGTTCACTTGCAGTTTGCTTCTACATTCTTCCAGTCTTCTAACGCTGCACTTTTCAAGAACTCCATGTTTCTGCTAATCTAAAATTATAGGCTCAGACCAGGCCTTTCCTAGAATGTTGAACTGACTGCTACAGTCTTTTATATTTTTATTATCCTTGTTAACACTGTAAAATAATTTTTCTCTAAAACTTTTAATAATGTGGCTCTTTCTCAATGCTTCTGGAAGTAATCGTTTCCCCAGCCTAAACTACTCTCCCATTTACTCTAGTTACATATGCCACCTGTAAATCCCATACTCAGCAAAGGGAGAACTGTGCTTAACAGTCGAGTCACATTCTAGTCCCCAAGCCCCAGATTATACAGCTGTTACATGAAATCTAGCTGTAAGCACTTATGTTTAAGTACTGGTTTTAAGGAAGGCTGACTGACTTGTTAACCAACATGTAGAAACAGTCAAGCCCGTGAGTTGTGTTTTCTGGTTTCCAAGCCACTTGATTTCCTCCTTATAAACCAATATCCTCACAAAGGCCAGTTCACAAGTTGATCCAGTTGGTCAACAGGATCCCCTGGATGCGGCATTAAGGATCTTGCATTAATTTGGCATTCCAGCACTCAAAAATTCCTTGCTGTTAGAAACCAACATGCTGTGTAGTTTGTGGTTTACAAGTATGAAAAGTGGGATGCATTTAAGGATTTTATACATTTTTTTTTTAAATGCAGAAAATGCTTCACATATTTGTGTGCACCCTTGTTGCAGGGGTCATGTTAACTCCTCTGCATTAATCCAATTTTCGTATTGTGTTGCTGAGGTGAGCAATGATTTTTTTCCTTTATTTTTAATCAATATCTGCAAGTTTGACTAAGTTTTTAAGCACAATACTCCCTGCTAATCCTGTTTCATGTGAGCAGTCTGCTGCTTAAAGAAAATTTCTTCTTTTACAGTTCATCTTCGAAAGAGTCTGTTCTTTTCTTGTCTCTTCTCATCTTTCTATTTTTCCTTTGTTCTTCCCCCCTTTCCTTCCTCTCTCTTTTCCTTTATACTTTACTTTGATTTGATGGGGAGTGCTGGAGATTGAACCTGAGGCCTCAGGTGAGCTAAGCAAGTGCTCCCCTGCCGGGTACGCCCCTCCACCCAAGTAACAGATCTGAAAGGACATTTTTTAATGACTTCAAAGAACTACTTACATTGAAATGGTTAAAACATTATGAGGGGGATGCCAACTGGAATACTTCCATAAAAGTTAACAAATTACCTATTTTCCATGAGTCACATGCAATACTAAAAAAAAAGAAAAAAAATCTAATATTTCATACTTATGAAATTAAGTAGCAATTTTTCTGAAACTGAAATACACTCATCTTATTATTGAATAAATCTTACTAGCTGCTGCAAACATTAGATAGAGCCTTCGGATAGTATATTTTAAGTTTGTAAATATAAAATGTAATAATATATATGTAATAAATTGCCCGTATTAATCTGGAGTTCTACCACTTGCCCATTTTAGGGGCCAAATATTTTAAAATGGCCACCCAGAATGGCCAAAGAAATGTGAGATTAGGGTTTTATGAGAGGAAATTAATTTTTCATTTTTGGTGCCAGGGACAGAACCCAGGGCTTCCAGCTTGCTAGGCAAGTGGTCTCCCGCTGAGCCAGACCTCCAGCCATGAGGTTAGTTTTTTATTTAAAGTCAAATCTCTGAATGATTTCTCATAAATCAAAAAAGGGCATGAAAGAAATTAGGAAAAGAAATCACTAAAAAGCACAGAGAATGACACATGCAGACTCTTGAACAGAAAGGTTAAAGCTTTCCCAGCTGTTGAGAGAGCAGGGCACCTGCCACAGCACCATGCAGGCTGATGCACGTGGGCTGAGGACGGCTCTGTGCCCCTCTGCTCACAACCCCAGCCACATGGCTAGAAAGGGTGGCAATGAGATTCCAAGGGTAGCCTCTGGCGTTAAGCAGCATGACTGCTGGAGTCCTTGAAACTTGTGAATTTAAAGGTAAAAATAGCATTGTCATGAAAACATTTCCAAACATACAGATTTTTCTGCTTGACAAATAGAGTCAGAGCAATACTAAGTAAAAAACAAAAGAGGCATAATGACTCAGAGAATATTTCACAGAAACATCTTGGGCTTTATTATCCTAGAGAATATGCTTGCCATGTGAGAAACAAGGCAGTTTACTGATTCCTGAGAGGTAATCAAGCTCTTTAGAAGTGGACTGAAAAATCAAAAACTGAATCAGCAAAATATGTATAAGCATTTCAGTGCAAAATCGTTCCCCACCTTCTCCTTGCTTTCCATTTTCCTTGCATTTTTTAAACCCAAGCCTATGAGAAATTCCTTGTATCCAACACCATTAATAAGGGCATAGACAAAAAGGGCAAAGAAATCCACTAGAAATGGAGGCTGAAACGTACAATTATTATCTCAAAATAATATAGCTTTCAGTTTGGGGAGATTCTGTTCAATGAAATAATGAAGTGTCTGCAATCCTCTCTCCTCTGCTTTAAAAAAACAAACAAAGGCTTGTCCTATAGGAATGGTAATACAGCAAGGAGCCAGGAAATTCCTTCTGCGAAACAGTGATGACAGCATGTTCCCCTGATCACTACGTGCCTTGGACAGCCCCGCAGACTGTGGCAAATGGCATGTGCCAGCGTGCAAGTGGATGCTCCCAGCGGAGCATGCAGCCCGCTGGAGCCTGCCAAGCCTCCCCTGCCCTCCCTGTCACTTGCTTCCTGCAGTTTCTTTACTATATTCTCAGAATACCCTGGAAAAGACATTATATGGTAATGAAGGAACATGAAACTATAATGAATATAACACCATTCGGTGCACGTATCTTATATGCACACTTTGCTAGGTTTGCACAAGGCTCCACCCAAACAGGATTATATAAACTAGCTTTGGATGCTTGCTCGGGTCCAGGCATATCATAGGATATTTTAATGGGTCACAATTGACATTTGCCTGGAAAGCAGACATCTAGACAATTATTGCAAAGACTGACTTAAACCTGTTTTCAATCAGCACGTGAAGCACTGTTTCGGATAATCACTGAAAGCACCAAGTATGATATTCCAGAGTTTTACTTGGATGCAACAAACTTAAAAGTTGCTTGAGTGGGACCTGAACTCTCCCCGCAGAGGCCTCCAAGTCCGAACTATTTTGGGATGTTTTGCTCTAAGTATTAAGAAATTTTTTAGGCCTGGACTGCCCTCTCATTTTCTCTAAGCTTTCTCTGGACTTTTGTGTACAACTTTGCAGCATTCCTGCACGGTGGGAAAGTGACAGGACAGGAATTATGCAACACCAGAAACCCTAATGTAAGTACTGGGCTTAAAGTATGTCAACTTTAAAACACCACAACTAAGCAGAAAGTTGAATTTAGCAAAGACAAACACATATGACTGAACGCTGGAAAGGTATTTGAACACTGCCGTTCTATTATAAACCATAAAAGTGTTCAAGTGTCATGGAATTTTAGTCATTCTGAAAGGAAAAGTTAAAAGAACAGTGAAGTGACTAACTAACCTCCAAAGAGATCCACGTCTGCAGTGACAGCAGTCACAGTGGTGGTGGTTGAGGCCGAAGCAGACGCAGTTGCGATTTCAGCAGCTGTGGTAGGAGGGGTGGGTTCTGGTGCAAATGGGTCTGTGATCTGTGCTTCAGAGGGAGCAGAGGAAAGTGCAGCCAAAGAATCTGTATTTTGCCAGAGAGGGGAGCAGAAGGGACAGAGGGAGAGAAAGGAGAAAGGATATACCAGACTCCAGAAATCACAGGACAGTTCTCAAGACACAGAAGCCTCTCAAAAGAGGAGTTCAAAAATAGTAGTGTACTCACCCTCTCCCAAAAGGTCTATGGATGTCCAACATGTGGCAGCATATGAAGGAATAAGAGCAAAAGCTGAGGCATTCGGTCAGACCAAAGCCAAGCAAGGTGTGCACAGGCTAGACAGGGCAGCTCTCTGGGCCTCTCCTGGCCGTCTGTTATCTTGGAACTCTCAAGCCAGAAAGGACCTTTGAGATTCTCAGACCAAGTTCTAATTTGGCAGATGAGAATACTGAGGACAAGGGAGGTCAAGAGACTTACCTGGGGTCTAGCGTAAACAGCTGCGAGAAACTCAATGTATTTCCTAACAGATGTACCATTTCACCTGGGGGTTTTTGTGCTGATTTTTACTCTACTAAAAATGTGACTTCTTAAAAAAAGGCAGTTAGCTACACTGTTTCTGCTCTTTGAAACCTCATTTAAATCCAGAATGCCAGAACATAAGGGGTTTTTATCAGAGGTACAGAGTAGACAACTGAATATAAAAAACATATTTCAAGAACTGAATGCAAGGTAAGGTGCTAGAAAAAAAGCAGATCTAAAGCGTTACCTTCAAAACTTTCAGATTTTCAGATATTTTCAACATGATGCATAATCTTGACACTTGCAAACACTATATGACAGCATACAAAAATTATTTTTAGGGTGAATATGAGAGACTTGGGGCATTAAAGCTTTTCAGCCTTTTGGAAGTCTAGCTGCCACTGGACACTGGGATTTTCTTAGCTCAACGATGGAATTGTAGTTAATCTTCTGAGGAAAGCACTAAGAGAGATGCTTTTCAGCTACGGAATGACTTCACATTGTGCATTTGAGGTGTCCCACGGCATTTTCCTGTGCTTAGTTGTGCAATGTATGATACACCTCAGGACTTGTGTTGGAATTAATGAACAGCATAGGAAATCTGTTTGAATTATAAATTTATTTAATTTTATTTGAATTTACCAGGGAGTTAATTTCTAGGGTCTTACAAAAACAATATGAGAACCCAGTAAACTAAAATTTATAGAAGAAATTTACAACACTGAAAAATTTATATTTGATATTGAAAACAATCTTATTTATTTATTTATATTAAAGTTCAGTCTCTGAGTCCACACAAGCTTTTAAAAAATCTCTGTGGGCTGGGGAGACAGCTCAACAGTCTAAGCACCTGCCTGGCAAGTACAAGGACCTGGGTTCCATCCCTGGTGCATGCTGTGTCTGGGCAGGAGCTTAGTGCCAGCCCCAAACTGGGCATAGTAGTGCACACCTGTAATCCCAGTGTTAGGGAGGCTCACACAGGAGGATCACTCTGAATGACTCACTACAAGCTGTGTAGTGAGACCCTGTACCTAATAAATATACAAATAAAAGATTCAAAAAAATCTCTTTACTGCTGTTTGCTAAACATATATTTTAAAATTTAAAAACTAAAATAAAATGTGTACCCCACAGATACATTAAGCCCTGTGTTGACTTGAGGGCAGGATGTTTTCTGCGGGTTGGTGGTAAGCTCCAAATTCCAGAGAACTAGTTTTTCCACGATTCCTCAAATCAATAGTTCCTGGCTCAATACAACTGTCATCTCATAGTCACACATTTAAAAAATATGAACTGGAAAGGCCAGGCATGGTGGCGTATACCTGTAATCCCAACACCCTGGAGGCTGAGGCAGGATAGGCTACAAAGCGACCTCAAGGCTAGCCTGAGCTGCACAGTAAGACCCTGTCTCCAAAAGACAAAAAAACAAAGCAAAAACCAAAATCCAAAAAACCACACATACACACACAAACAAAAAAACTGGAAATCAAGGTGGGTCATAAAAGTCCAGCTAGACTCTCTCTTCTCTTGGAATCAGTGGGCCTCTCATCAGGTGCACCTTCATCAATGCTCCTTTTGTTTAAAAAATAACTTTTATTTGTGTTTATTTTATGCTTAATTTATTTCTGTGCTGTATATTTTTGTTTCTTCAGTTTCTTATGGGTTATCTTTTTCTTCTGTTGAACTTTCTCCTCTGGTTTAGGAACAATTTGTTCCTTTTCAGTAAAAGCATCTGAATATGGCAGGGGGAGCTCACGTATGGGTTAATCCAGCCCTGAGCTCTGACTATGTTGGCGTGTCCTGGGTGCTTCATTCACCTGGATATTCAATGGCCAGATAATCTACATCTAAACCCTTAAGTTCAGCACCACTATCTGCATTTTTAAGCAACAAAAATTCAGTACTCTTTCAGGGTCACTGACCCACTGTTTGGCCTGGGTACACCTACCAGATCGACCACTGTAATGCCAAATGGCACACACCACTTCTTTAATGTGACATCCTTTAGATACTTGGTGGTCTTTTGGATATGCAAGTCTTTGATGGCTTGGGCAGTTTCACCTGTGTTCTTAAAGTGAATAGGAAGATTTGAGCCTCTGATTTGTGCGATTTTATGGGGTTTGCTGGGTCAAGACAGGAGCAAATCGTTTTCACAGGTCACCTTAGGCTGCTCACAGGAAGAGGAAGAGGGTAGTTTCTGGGACAGTTCATCCCAATGCTCTTTCACACTGCATTCTGACCTAGGTGAGGGCTGATGACCACATAATGTAACAGTTCCAGATCTGTCACTGTCTGTGGTAGTAAATGGCCAATTTAGCTCATAGGTTTGGTAAGTAGCAAAGGAGAAAAAAAATGTGTACGAGAAGGACCAGTAAAATACACAAATAAGTATATTTTAGAAAGAAGTATAAAAGATTAAAATATGAGGTCCTTGGTTTTGACACATAGTTTTGCTTACTTTGAAAAAGATGATGAGACTGCCCACAGTGGTATAATATGGTCAGTGCATTTCCTTTGTAGCATCTTAAGAAAACACCCAGAAGCTAAGCATATTAATAGATAAATGATATCAGGTTTTCCATTTCTGGAAACCACAAATTTTAGTCTTCCAAATTTGAAGTTTTCTAGATGAAATATAACTTATGTTTATAATTCTCTGTTTTAGCCAAATTTTTGTATAAAAGGAAAAGTCATCTTCGGATGATAGGTTCGGTTGTTTCATGTTATTATAATCTCCATTTTATAAAGGATTAAACTATAAAGTACAGCAGAATTCATTAACAACATCAGATATATTTTTTATCAAAGAAATTACTAGAAAACATTCATTATAACATAGAAAGAAATCACAATTATATTAACAGAGAAAACCATATTCTTCAGTGATATACAGCTAGATATTTAAGGTCGCTATGAAGATCAAATTTGTAAATGTCATTAAAATACCCATTATCTGGAACATTCTAAGGCTTGACAATGATAGCTAATTATAGTAGCTGCTATGAATCCAGTTAAAGCTTCCATTTAAGAGTGTGACTTTCAATGCTGATGCACGTACTGTGACTAACAACCTACACAGAAAATACGAGAGTCAAATGATAACATAATCTCAATTAGCTTTCAAGTGAATAGTTTTTTTTTTCTATATTTTAGGGAAGGGTCTACAGGGTGTTCAGGGTCTCACTACTAGATCTGACTCATAGTGATTCTCCTATTTACAACCTCCCAAGTGCTGGGATTATAAATGCGTGCTACCACGCCCAGTCTCATTTGCCAGCTCAGTGTGCTCCGGGGTGGGACCGGCATAGCAGGCCTGAGGATCAAACCTCCGTCTCTTGCGTCTGCTGAAGCAGGCACTTTAATCTGCTGAGCTATTTGGTTGGCTCTCTTCAAGTGAATATTGTTAATTGATTTCAATTCTAATAAAACTCTAGAAGCAATCCAGTATTTCTCAAAAAGCGGAAATTTCACTTCAAACATTGATGAAACAAAATTATTTTCCTACTTCTGAAATAGAGAAGTATTTTGCTTCTGCACTGTGCTTCTAAAATATGCAATCAGCACACCTTTTTGTGCTCCTGAACCATCCATTTGTTATGAAGAAGGTACAACAGTCTTATCATATGGAGACAAATGGAGAGATTTGGAAAATGCTCTGTATTCTTTCAGACATGTCTGTACCAATGTCAAGTCTTATATGTATCCCCTCAGTTTTGCTTAGAAATTAGAGGATTTGTTCATTAGCATTTCTCCCTATGCTTTTCTAGCGGTATGAAATGCTGCAGTTCTACACGTTTGCTGAGAGAAACACTGTCTATGTGGTGAAAGGTGATGGAGGCAAGGCTGCAGGCCGCCTACGGGTGCCTCTGTATCATTTATGAAGTGTGCTCCCTCTATTGGGGAAGGTTAAAACAATACTCTATTTGAATACTGTTGTACTGAACATAAATTATTAGTAAATAGAAATAATAAAACTTCTAAAGATAAAGCTCAGAATGAAAACATGAGCACAAAAATGTCCTTATAAAATCTCCTGAGCAACATTTTCTCTTGCCAACTGAAATTTAATAATAATAAAATCTGATGAATAACTTTATTTAAAAAACTGACAGTTACAGGTTTAGTAGTTGAACATTTCAATACAGGAAGAGATTTAAATAATTAAAATGAAAATACACAAAAATTTAAAATGTTCACATTTATAGTAACAACTTTATTTCTGAACTGGTTATCTTTCTGTTACTTTTCTGATCAAATAGGCCAAGAGATTACAGGGTACACCTTTGATGACATACTGTTTAATAAACCCACCCTTCATTTGACATTGCTTTTAACTGTTAACCAAACACTTTGATTCTGAAATAATATACATATTAAGTTACAGTTCATTTTGGCTAGTAGTGCCCATCATTTCTGTTTTTAAGAAAAGACAGCCACAAGGTCATGATTGTTATTACCTGATGGCATGTTAACAGATCTATAGCTAATGGTTATTGTTTAGATCTAGAATGTCCCCCAGGAGCCTGATGTGTCCGGAGGTTGTGCTTTGGAAGGTGGAGGGATTATGTGACCCCATAGCTGAATATGCTGGAAGAAACAGGGCTTGGATGGAAAAGGCGAAAGAGGCAGGTGCCCGGGGGCGGGCATGACGCAGTGGGGCACACCCCTGGCCCCGGGTTCTCTTGCCCTCTGATTCCCAACTGCTGCGGGGTGAGCTCTTTTCCTCCTCCACACCAGCACAGGCTGAGTCCACTGAAATCCAAGTGAGAGTAAATTTCTCCTTCTTTGGGGTCAGGCATCATGTCTCGGGAATGAGAGAGTGCCCTAGACGATGGCCTGGCCGGTCTATCAGCTCTACATTTCTTTCAAATGCTTATAAGTACTTGGCTCCCTAAGATGCTCCACAAAGGAGCTGTATCAGCTTACTGGTTTCCTCTTACTGAGTCACTAAATCTTTTATGAGTGTTGCTTCTATAGTTATACAAGGGTGATCAAAATATACACTGGATGTTTAAATTTTAAGAAACTGCTATAATTAAAAGACACATTGTCAAGAAGATGGGGTAAGTGTGTTTTAAGTGGAATGGAGTATTTTGAGGAGAATAACAACAAAAACTTTCACTATAATATACTTTTTATGTAAAAATTTACTGCAGTGTCATATCTTAAACTGTTTGAAAACATTGACAGTCTGATGCAACAGAGTACAGTATTAAAAATAACTGCACAACTTTGAGAATCATGCATAAAGTATCCTTTTTATTAATATGCAATGTTTTAAATTAAATATTATTAAAGGTTTCATTTTTCTGAGATCCACAAATAAAACAGGAATCAAGTGCTGACTTGCTGTGATTCCTTTCTATCAGTGTAGCTAAGATCTTTCCTGACACAAACTGTAATAGATTTCAATAGTATGAAGTTAAACACAATGTGCGTGTGACAGTTAAACTGGTCCGTCTGGTCCGTCAGCCTGTCGGCTTCAGAGCTACCTCGGGCAGGAGGAAAGCACACTTCCTCCCGTTCGTTGGGGGGCACAGAGCTCGACTCTGGGCGTTATTTCTATACACAGCCCCTTCCTCTCTGGCCCTTTGCTTCTTTGCTCCCCGGCTGCCATGGGTGGAGCAGCCTTCCCTGCGTGGCCCTCCTGTCCTGGGGCCAGCTGCCACTCGCTGAGTCCTCTAGACCATGTGCACAAATAGGCCCTTTCTCCGCTATGCTTTGTGTGGGCGTTTGGCCCCACCAAGGAGAAGCTGAGTACCAATGAATAAATCAAAAAGAGGTGGTATTTTAT
Source organism: Ctenomys sociabilis (assembly GCA_004027165.1). Lineage (NCBI taxonomy): Eukaryota > Metazoa > Chordata > Mammalia > Rodentia > Ctenomyidae > Ctenomys > Ctenomys sociabilis. The sequence continues at coordinate 50,130 of PVKA01003921.1, read as the reverse complement.
ACATTGGAGGACTGACTGCTCAGGTATAACGAAGAATAAACTCGAAGTTTTTCTAGGTAAATGGGTGTAACTAGAGACCAAATAGTACGTGAGATCCAAAACGTACAATAGATAACTGCGAAAGGGAAAGAAACTGCTCAAGAGCAACCGGAATGGGGAGAAGGGAAAAGGAGGGAGATACCTTCTTCACACAAACACACTAGCTAAGAGAATTATACTATTAATTTCTATCAGTTCATTGAAAAGGAACGGTTTGCGCTTATATTGTACAATTAATTTTACATGCCTACCTCTTGTAATCTGAACAACTACTTTGAAGATAACAATATGCAATATAATAACCATTGCTAATTTCCTACTATCTTGTTTTGAAATTCTGTATTATTGTTATTTGTTTCTCTTTAAAAAAAAAGATGAATAAATAAATTGAGGCCTAAAGGAATCTAGTAACTGTACCTAGCTAAATCAATTTAGAAATACTGCCTTGAGAAAATTCAGAAACTCATGGGAATACTCAATCTTCTAAAGCCTGAATCTCTACAGAGCACTAAATAAAAATAATTTGAATTTTAGATTGGCAATGAAAAGTGCAGCTTTCATTCCAGCCTTTAAAACAGAAGCCATATGAGCACTTGAACTCTGAATCTGCAGACGCCATTCTGAGCATCTTGCCTTCAAGCTTGCGACATCACCGTGCACGACTAGAAGACAGCACAATCACAGCTGAACAAGCACAAGCACACAGCAGCCCCCGGGACGCCTGACCACTTACCTCCCCACGCTGTGGCTCCTCCGGCAGAGGGCACGGCTGCTGGGGCCGCAGCTGCGGCCGCCTCTCCAGAGAAGTCTGGCTGGAGGTCCAGGAGATCACTCGATGGTTTAGAAGCACTGGTGGAAAAATGTGACTTTAAAATCGGATTTTGAAATTTTATAATGTAAAGTTGCTTTGAAACAAAGATTTATGTTAAGAAAACTGGGATATTTAAAATCCAACCAGAGTATTCACTGACCTTGAAAGGCTAGGGCCAAAATGTTGGCTGTCCTTGCAGCCCTTCTCTTTCTCTGATTTTTGGTCTGCAAACTTAGGTTGTTAACCCTCCAGGAGAGAAGCTTATTGTTACCCTACAAGATATGCAATTGGGTTTAACCTCACTATCTGTCTGAATATCAAACATCTTAGGCATCACATGGAACAAATATTTTTCCATCAAGTATTGATATGTTAAACTTTAAAGTCTCTACAGAATATGGAGGAAAAAATTTAAAAAATATTTTAAAAATATGAATAAACAATTACATATTTTTACACAGAAAGAGAGGGAAAGAAAAAAGAAAGAAAGAAAAAGAATGAAAGAAAGAAAAAAAGAAAGAAAGAAAGAAAGAAAGAAAGAAAGAAAGAAAGAAAGAAAGAAAGAAAGATTTTCTGATCAAGGAGATTATGGGACCACAGAAGAATGTGATCGATGATACAGAATGTGCCTAAGGACAGAAAACATTCTCTTAGGCTTTCACAGAGAGCAAATTGGTCAAGCAATGGCCGTGACTCATCCACATGGCTGACACTGCTGAAGGATCTACAGAGTAAGGTACAGAGTTTCAGGATAAATCCTGAGGGGATCTGACTGACCTTATCATATACAAAAGTTATATTTTTTATTCTATAGGTCTTGCTTTATTTTGGTCTTAACCATCCAGCAGACAAGTATGAAAATGAAGTATAAAAAGTACAGCCACATTAATATGCTGAGCTGTAAAAAGCTCAAGTTAACAACTTTGGACATTGCCAGTCTTATAGAAAACCCACTACTATTATGGACTACTGGACTACATTGGGAGATTCTGCTGAATTGAAGCACCTACAATATTTAAATGACAGGGGAATGCCCATCTCTGACAAAACTAACCAAAAAAGTGGGATAAAAGTGAATGACCCTTTTGTATTTGTATACCCAAAATAGTTAGGATAGATATACAGCTCCATTCTCTTAATTCAATAAATAGAGAAGTTTGTAGAATAGTGTTTGAGACAGGATATTATGTCTGTATCTTGTACAATGAATAACCACTATGAAAACAATACGCAATGTATTAATTCTTGAAAATGTGCCAGTAACTGTCTCATTGATATTTATCAATAAAATTATTAAAAATAATAAAATTAAGGCAAAGTGAATGGCATATGCTGCAGGATACTAATCAGCTTTTCTTCTGGATGGTTAACAACCTAAGATCACAAGTCAGAGTTGGAGAAATAGAAGAGCCGCAAGGCCAGCCAACATTTTGGCCCTAGCCTTTCAAGGTCGGTGAAGACTCAGGACATAGGAGAACCTGTACTGCAACATCATGAAACTCAGGTGAGCTCCAAATTTTCTGAACAAGGAGATTATGGAGCCACAGAGGAAAGAGATTGAAGGTCTACAGTGTGCCTGGGAAGAGTCACATGAAGAGAAAACTTTCTCTCAAGCTCTCACAGAGAGCAAACTGGTCAAGCATTGGCCGTGACTCATCCACATGGATGACACAGACAAAGGAGCTACAGAATAATGTATAGGACTACAAGATAAACCCTGAGAGGACTTCACTGACCACATAAGAAATATAAAGTTCATGTGTTGGTATGTAAGTCTTGATCTATCTAGGTCTTAACCATCCAGCAGAAAAGTATAAAAATGAAGTATACATTGTGGGGCCATAATATCAAGCTGAGCTATAAATGGCTATGGTCGACAACTTTTTTGAATAACTCACTATGGTTGTAGAATGCTGGACTGTGTTGGATTGTGTTGTCGAGTTCAAGCACCTAAGTTAGTTGAATGACAATGGAGTTCCCACCTTTGACAGGTGTAGACAAAGGAAGGGGTGTAGAAAGAAAAAAATCATGATGTGTGTGTATGGACAGTACAGTTGGGATAGATAATGCTGTGCTTCTACATAATTCTATGAGAGGCAAGATCTGCACTAATGGTGGTTGGACAGGATATTATGTCGGCTTCTAGTACTACGGTCATCCACTGGGAAAATAATTATTGAATTTTTTATATAATTCAGGTATAAAAAAATAAGATAAGTTAGCAGCTACACTCTTAATTTACTGATAAGAGACATATGCTAAAATAATATCTGTAAATATAATATCATGTATGTACCTTGTACGATACCAAAACATTATGAAAACAGTTTGCAATGTATTAATTTATCGAATCTGTCTTGTTAAGGTGTCTTGAAACTGTCTGATTGACATTTGTCGTTTAATAAAATAAAAAATAATAATAAAATAAAATTGTATTTTCCAATATATTATTTTTATTAAATATGAATGCTATCACTAAAAAAAAATAATATAAATAATAAAAAATTAAATAAAAAAAAGCAAAAAAATCCAACCAAAACGTTCTAGAGAATATAACATGAGTAGCATATAATGAGGATCAGAAAACTCCTTCTTTTTTGCCTGCTCAGCCTGCCCTGCAGGTGGGGCCCGTGTGGCATGCGGTGCCTGGGAAACCCTGCGGTCCCCTGAGCCCGCCTAAGCTTGCCTTAGCAGATGCTTTAGACTGCGGAACTATCTTGCTGACTCCAGAAAATTATTTTTTAAAGGAATAAACAGTATATATTTTTTACTTTGAGGACAGATGGTTTTTACCATGATCCAACTGTGCTTTCACAGCGTAAGACACAGACAATATAGAAAGAAATCAATATGCTCTTATTTCAATAAAACTTTGTTTACAAAAGCAGAAAGTGGGCTGAATTTGATCCAAGGGTGGTAGTCTATAGTCTATAAAAATCATAGCTGTGAGGCTGTCTTTTCTCTACTCCATAAAATTTTGATGTAGAAAATATTGATGTCTTGAGAAGACTTCATAAATGAAACTAACAGAAATAGTTACTAATTTATCCTTCTCATAGGTTAGACTATATCAAGTTTTGCTATATGAAGACTCACCTAAAATTCATTTTAAATTTTATTCTTAGCTTTTCAAACTGCTTTACCTGCAAATTTCAAATGAAGCCTAAGCTTTGGTATTCATGGTGTGGACTCCAAAATAGTAGTATTCTTATATCTTGTTAGAAACACAAAAGTCTCAGGCTACATCCAACGTATCTGAATCATCATTGTAACAAAAAACTTGTATGACTCAGAGCCACACTCGAATTTGAGGAATGCCAGTTTGAAGATTACCATATGAAGCACCAAGCCATCAGGGTCCTATATTCCCCAACCAACATAGCAAACAGCAGTTCCATCTTTGTCTTTTTTTTTTTTTTCTTTTTTTGGTGGTACCCGGGATCGAACTCATGCCCTTGCACTTGTCAGGCAAGCACTTATTTTACTGAGCTCTCTCCCCAGCATCATGCCCACCCCCCGCGCTTTTTAACACATTAGGTTTCTAAGTAGTAGGTTTTCATGAAAGGATTCTGCTGTTTTCAAAAATGTTTCAGAATCCCAGCAAACAGTGCCTAGTTTTAAAGTCCACTTCTTAAAAACAAGTGAAGTAAGTAACAGAGAAGAAAAATATATGCTAGTAGCAGCTTAACTATAGCTCAGTGCTCTGTTATAGCACTTGCCCAGCATATATGAGGCCCTGGGTTTGAATCCCAGTACACAAAAACCAAACAAACAAAAACCAGCTCTTATTTATTTATTTTTCTTTATTTCTTAAAAAAAAAAAAAAAAAAGCTTTTAAAAAATCAGTTTATCTTAGTACTGAAAGCACTTGGTTTTATTAAGGGTGTTATTGTAAAAAGTAAAATCAAGCAAACAGAAAGTAAAGTACACAATTAACATGTGTCTGAGGGCCGGCCAGAGAGCTCAGCAAACTAAAGCTCCTGCTTAGGCAGACCCAGGGACACACACCTGCAATCCCAGTGCTTGGGAGGCTGAAAACAGGAGGATTTCTACAAGTTTGATCTAGGTAGTGAGACCTTGTAGGCGCTGTACTAAATACGTTTAAAAAAATGTGTCTAAATCTTGAATTTATTGTTTTCTTCAAAATTCAAGTCTCCAAATATAGGGCATTCATAACAGAGTCAGGTACAAAAATGAGACTAAAATTACATCAAGGCAAAAAAAATCCAGAATTGACCTGATATCTTTGACCCAATGATTTAAGAGACACAGGCCTCAGTAACTTAAGAGTAAGTTAAACTGTCACAGTACTAAGGTTACCTTTTATTTAGGGAAGTCACTTGGTACAGTGCATAAAAATCTAATATATATCAAAATACTAATGAACAGTTCACTAATACGCATTAACTAACCTGACTGGGACGGCCGCAGACGCAGTGGCAAATAAGTCGACTGATGGGGATGTGTCGACAGTCTTCGCTGGCGTAGAGCTGGGAGATGTGACAGTTGTAGCTGGAGAAGACTGAAAGTAAAGATTATAACACAGTCCAGTCAAATATGAATCTACAGGACATGGAGCGAGAGGAGTTTTGCTTTGTAGACCCATAATATTCCCAGATGTAACCTGCCCCCCACAAAAAAACAAACGCCCCAAGAACTCAGGAAAATTTTAAATTGAGAATTATAATAAAATAGTCACTACCTGACAAAATATGCCTGGAATTTTAAAGTTAAATTTAACTTACATAGAATTTTTGTGTTTGTCCTCACATGGCAGTGGCCTCTATTCATAGATTTAAAATCAAAGCTAAGTGTATACATTGAAAATAAAATTTTGGGGAAAAATTGTACCAACTTCCAACATTTCAAATACTATCAGTTGTAATAACTGCTGTAAATCAATGCCACTATCCTTTCTCAACAGACTTTCTGTGGAGAGATGGGCTTTGGCTTAGGCTCGGACTTCATACGTGGACAGCTAACTCAACAAACTGTCCACTGCTGGCAGAAACTAAGTCCTAAGCACATTCAGTTAATGCCAGCATGAGGGTCCCAGGACTATATCCTAGTAATATAGAATACATAAAAAATTTAAAAAGTTAAATAAGATCTAAACTTTGCTTTTTAAAGAAGAGGGTTTTATAGTCAACTCATACATTGAAAAATAAAAATTTTCATAGAGAAGCTATCCAAAGAATATTTTATCCAACGTAATCTGGTTTCCATACAACTACAAGATTAAGGCTAATGGGCTACTTCAAAGTCATCTACTGATGCTTAGATTTGTACGTGGAAATGGGAAACAGCAGCACGTAAACACAGGGAGACCAAGACCCACTGGACGCTGTCAGACACTGCCGGGACTGGGCATCAAGCCTCAACTAGACCAAATTGGAAGGAAAGTTTAAAAAGAAAATTTGAGAAAAAGGATGGATAAGATAAATTCAGAAAAAAAGATAATTTAAAAAAAATTCTAGACTTAAAACAGTTTTTCTTGGCCGGGGAGATGGCTCAGTGGAATAAGCACTTCCCTGGAAAGCGCAAGGGTCTGAGTTCAATCCTCAGTTCCGAAAAAAAAAAAAAAATAATAATTTTTGTTTAATATTCATCAAAGAATAGAAGCTGTCAAGAAGTCAAAATTGAATAGATGTGGAATTCCCAAACAGTTCTTTGAGAGACATAAACACATGAGCAGTGTTGCTATTACTGCCATGAAAATTTAAACTTAAATCTTTTTAGTTAACAAAAGTTGAAAATTTCCAAATGTAATAGAAAAGATCATCAACAGAACAGTAAAAAAAAAAAAACCCAAAAAAACCCCCCAAAACTAAAGTAAACTATATTTTGCCCATGGCGTGCACTGACAACTCCTTTACAGTTTTTTTCATTTAAGTGATACTTGTAAATAAGCTTAGAAAAAAGCAGTGTTTGTGAAACATCACTGAGAACTTTATGACTGCAAATAAGTGCTATCAATTAAACAGAAATAACAGAAGTCCATCAAAAGTGCCTTTCAGTAATGATCCCAGAACAACAGAACCCCAATAATCCTATTATTATGAACAGACATCAGCAAAATTTTAATCAGCCAGAATGTTGAAAAAGACCACCCTCCAGGCGCCACAGCTACAGCCCACTCACCAGTCTACGTTGGGAGTTTTCACATAGACGCTGGCTTTGTAATGACTCGGGAAGCTTTTTACTTGTCTAGATCCTAACTGTGGGCAGACAGACACTGGCAGAGTGCATGGGGCTAGATGCACCAGCACAATCAAAATGACACCGTTCAGTGCCTGTAACAGCAGTCTACGTTGAAATTTGTCACAGGAAAGAGGCCATCCCTCACGTTTTGCTTAAAAAACATAATGGCAAATGGGAGCTACAGACCTGGAAAGTGAATGTTCACTGCTGGCAATTTTTTTAAATGTATCTAGTGCAGGGTGTGCAGAGTCTCACTACACAGATCAGACTCCAGTGACCCTCCTGTTTTCAGCCTCCCAAGCACTGGGATTGTGACTATGCCACCACGCCCACTCTCACTGCTGGTAATGTTAATCCTGTCCTTGAATGTGCTAAAAAATGAGATGGTGAGGTGAAGGAGTGTTTTCTTTTTTTTTCAGTACCAGGAATCAGACTCATGACCTTGTGCTTGCTAGGTAGGCGCTTATGTCATTGAGCTATCTCCCTGGCCCCAAATTAAAAAAAAAAAAAAAAAAAACTATTATAGTTATTCTCCTGAAAGGCTTGCTTGTGGACAGATACCTAACTAAAATTATTCCCTATCATTAAAAAACTCATGACATCATCTGCTTTACTTATCTCATACGGCTTTGACTTGAAATGCATGAAAGAAAAGGCTCTATAACTAGTAAAACAGTACACTGTTTTACTTAAAACATAAATATGTGAAAATCTCTACTTTAAAAACACTTGTCCCAATATACTGGAAAAATGGCACACACTATATTACAAAGAGCTGAGAATTTAATATAAAGGATATACATGTACCAAATACTGACAATGAAGGTAAATCTGCTATAAGCATGAACTAAAATAATAATAATAATAAAAATAAAATAATAATAATAAAAATAGGGGAAAGGTAATCTATGGATAGAGGGGTGGGATGAGGGTAGGAGATAAGGGGAATAAAAAAGTTATGCACACATGCTTACTCCCTAAGATAAATGTAAACTTTACATACTGCAGACATGCGCTAGTAAAATTTAAAATATAACAGATCTTTCTCAAAAAATTGTAGATCATATGATCTGCTATTGCACTCCTAAGTATGTACCCAAAAGAAATAAAAGTAGGGACTCAAACAAATACTTTTATACTGTACTCATGTTCCCAGCGGCATTATTTATCCTAGCCCAAATGTGGAAGGATCTCAAGTATCTACTGACAGATTAATGGATAAACAAATTGTATATACACACAATAAAAATACTACTAAACCTTAAAAAGGAAGGAAAATTTGACATACGCTACAACATAGCTGAAACCAGAAGGCACATTGAAAAGACAAACCAGTCATGAAAGGGCAGACACTGAAGCTGTGCACATGAAGTATCTACAGTAGTCAAATTCACAGACACAGAAGTAGCATGAAATTTCCAGGGACTGGGGATGTAAAGGAATGGGAAGTTATTTAATAACTTTCATTTCAGGAAGGTAAAAGGGATCTAGAAATGTACAGTGAAGACAGTCACATGACAATCTAAATATACCTAAAGCCACTGAGGTCTTTTACTACCATTTAAAGGTGGTAAAATTTAAAGATAGTAAAAAACTAAGAAACAAAATCACTCTTACCTTACTTAATGGGGAGGGAGCACCAGATCTAAAAGGCAATGGAAGAAAATTAAAACTGAATATACACAAATATGTGTATAGAATGTTTAAGTCAGACAGCACCTTATTAAATGTTATAAGCATCTAAAAAAAACACTTGGAATGGTATTGAAATACTTTAAATATGGTTTTATTCAAATATTTCATCTCCTTTCAGTGCTTCCTATGACTTGATTTCTAGTACTAGACATTTTAAATTCAAAATTATTCTCTAACAACTTTTTAATCATTATTGTTCATGTCCACCAGAAAACAAACTGTTCACATTTCGGTTTTTAAAAATTTGCAAAGAGTTCAGAAAAATCATGCTATGTAGACTTCAAAAACTTCTCTGGTTGATTATTTCAGGAAATCAGAAAGCTCACAATGGTTAGTGTCTATCATCTTTATTTAATCATAATTGTGATGCATAAAAGGAAGAACCCCAGGGCCAAAAGACCCTCATAATTCCTGCATCTATGCTAGGCCTCATGTCCAGATTCATACTTCTGAAGTTGGTTTTTAATTCAACTGCTTTCATAAACACTCTCTAGGAAAAATATTCCCATCATCCTGTTACAATTAGTGGGATTTCAAAAGAGAGCAGCAACTTGCATGTTTTTTTCTTTTTTTTGGTGGTATCAGGGATCAAACTCAGGACTTTGCACTTGCCAGGCAAGAACGTACTCCACCCAGCTATCTCCCCAGCCCCTTGCATGCTTCTTTCTAAAGGAGCAAGAGAACACGAAGGGAACATAGCTTTTACAATTAGATTACTGGCGGCACTGACCATGGGGCATCACTGAGCAAATGATCCAGAAACAACTGCCTGAATGCCTTGGGAGGCAACAGTCTGAGTTGGTAGGAAAATGAGCAAGACAAAATAAATACAACAATAAATTTCACTAAGAAGCTGTATTTAGGGTCTTATTGGAAAGGGTAGTTTTCTATTCATTTATAAGGAAAAAATCACACATAGTAGGAACAAAACAAAATTAGTAAAAAGTAATTTGAATTTTGCCCAATATTATAAACTTTTACCACTTTATTGTATGTTAGAGCAATATGCTTTTATGTATCATTTATATATATTAACTTATAATTGCTCATTTCAAAGGCTCCAGAAGTAAGGAAATGTAGTTGTCTGTATATGAAAAGTTACTTATATACCTAAAAATCTAGTATAGCTTAAGGTTGAAAATTTCTAAGGAGTTTGGCTAATATCTTTACATTAATCATTGTTTCTTTATATAAAGAGACATTTAAATAAAAAAAGAACTTTAAATAAAAATGCAAGAACATAACGGCCTTCATTTTCAAAACAAAATAAAATCTCAACATGGTTATTTTCTAAGAATAAATTTAATTTCCCTCCTAAGAAAATTTCATAAACCAATTATTTGTTGTACCAAAAAGAAACATTACTACATAAAGGGGAATTGAAAATAAACAAGATATTTTGAAATGTATTTCCCAGGCAGTACACAAAACTGATAATCTATCTTCATCCTTGTAGCAAAAATTGTAGAACTGCTACCTGCTACTAAAGAATATCATACTCAAAGCCAACCATGAAGTCATACTTAGCTCCAAAATCAGCACGCACAAATCCTACCCGGACAGTGATACTAAATGGTACTTCTAGTCATTGCACAGACTAGAGAGATGAGAATCTTCTGTTTACTCTGTGATGCTAGCTCCTACTTACTGCAGTATAACTTAATTGTTTAATCATCTGTCTTCATCCCTAGGTGCTAAGTTCCTAGAAAAAAAGGGACTCATTTCATTGTTTTATATTCTTTGAAGCTGGGGTTTTCTATATTATTTGAACTTTTAAATGAGAATAGATTTATGTGCCCGTTCCATAATAAATAACCAGAAGTTATGAAATGATTTTCTGTGAAGTCAAGCTGTCAAGATGGGGACCTGTTTCCAGGAATCAGTTCCAACATTTCCAATGTAATTTAATAAAAAAAGACAAGAACCAGAGGATCATTTGCCACAGCTTTCTCAAGCATCATTAGACACTGATCGAACTCTGAGGACACCTAAGCTTAGAGAAGCTGATACAGTCAGCTTGGTGGAAGACTCAGAGCTCTGTTCCAAGTCTGCCTGCCACACAGAGCTTGTGCCTGCTTCACCCCACTGCACACACAGAAGAACCCCAAACAATCCTTGTTCTCTGATGCAAGATATTACTTCACAGATTACTTCACCTTACAAATTCCTTGATTAGTTTTCCATCTTACTGTTAGTCATTTCCCTTCATGGAAGAAATATTACATTCTTTTACACATAGTGGTATTTATTAAAAATCAATACTTACATTTCTAATTTCATCTACAGAATCTAGTACATAGTGAAGTAGGAAAACTAAGAGGCTATAATAGTTGTAGAAGACAATGACCAATATAATAATGTAAATTCCTAAAATGGTACAAAGGAATCCATAGATTGTTATGAACATAGTAAATGTCAAGGTTTCCTTCCAAAATGGTAAGAATAAGCTGTTGAAAGAGGAAATTTTGTTATTTCTTAGTTGACTAAAACCAGTAAAGCAAATAGTTGAGCATAAATATGAGCCAGAAAAAAATAGATATGAAAAACCTATCTGTATACTACAAATAATTTTCATTACAAAAGACAACCATGAGTTTCCTGTACTCTGAACATTTAGTAAATCCACGTGGAGAATTAAATTCTGTCTTTTATCTTGCATAATCATAGAAATAGAGAAGGTATATCATACTGTATTACATATAATTTCAAAAGTAAACAGTAGGCACAAGTCATAAATATAAAGACATGCATATTTTTGTAACAGACATTTTCAAATCCTTCACTTTTTCTATATATATATTTAAACTGAAGTTAGAATATACTGCTAGTGAATGACAAAGAAATGTCAAGTAATGAATTTTTGTTGCAAAACTCAGTAATTCTGCCATATTCCAAGGGGAAACCTGTTTATTCAGTAAATGAAAATTATTCTATTTTCCAAATTGAAGAAAAATACTATATTCCTCAGAGTTTAAGTTTTATTTATTATATTTTTGTGGTACCGAGAACTGAACTCAGGACCTTGCACTTGCAAGGCAAGCGCTTATTCTACTGAGCTATCTCACCAGCCCCAGAGCTTAAGTTTTGATCTAAGACTAAAAGAAAGTAAAACCATTTATGCTAGTCACTGTGGAAGACAAAAATATAAATATGTAATAAAAAAATCTACAGATGTATAGAATGGAAAGAAATTGTTTTTAAATGTTATCAATACCAAATGTGGGGTATTAAGAATGTTTTTGCATTTTTACTAATTACCAAATGCAAAAGTCATTCAATATAGTACTCACCCTTCACTTAAGTTCCCAGGTAAGCACAAACATACAAAGAAGAAAATCGTTAACTACTATAGTTTTTTCTTTTGTAATAGGGAATAAACAAAAGACAGATTCAAATGTGTTCCCCGCCAATTCAGAACAGAATTCTGACAAGCATAAGATGATTTTAAAGTAGAAAAAAATACCTAGGCAGAAGGCAATTCAAATAAAATATTACTGAGCTTCTACTTCACTTCTCTAGAAATATAACTCAAGGGCCATAGTTAATTTTTCCAAAGACAACTAGCAGTGACCACAAGGGGGCGAATTTAGACTTGAAGTTGGGGCTAAAGACGTTCTCTGTGAGAGGAAGCCAGCTTCAGTATCCATGCACATAACTCAACGAAGAAGAGACTAAGTGGAGGCTTGCGTGCTTCCCTGGCTACCCAGGTCCTTCTGCTGTGGGTGCAGAATCACTTCCCAGGCTGCTGTCCCCATCTGTGCAAATCTCAGGTAACTCATTTGGCTTTGCAATACCCGGCCAGAGGAGGCAGGTGATTGAATGTATGTTCCGGTCAAAAGCCATGTCATTCAGAGCCACACCAAAACTGAGGGCAGACTGTGGTGACTCCCTGGCCAGGACTCTGCACAGCCTATCAATCCAAGTAATTCTGCCATAATTACTTGAAAAACTCCTCTATTATTATCATTTAAAAACAACACTTAGCTAATGAAATAAACAATAAAACCGTAACATGGGATCACAGAAGCTTAAATTCTGGGAAAATGTGCAAAAAAGAAGAAAGCCAGAAGTTACATTCTGATAGCTCAGCTACAGGTAAAGGTGATGAGCAGCCTCTAGCCCTGCAACCCTAGGTCAGTGTTTGTCTCTGCTAAGTCCTGCCATCAACCTGAATAAACATAGAGCGGGCATTACCAACAGCAGATTTCAAGCTGATTCTGTACAGACCTACGTTAAAGGTTGAAATGATGAAGTATAAAATTGTTCCTAAACTTCAGAACTAGAAAATCCATTAAAATATTGTAGGTTAAAAAAAAAACAGATATGATATAGGCAAGTTTATGAGAGCAGGCTCCATCCCACAGCAGGACCACAGATAGCTCTGCTCAGTGAACAGGATTTACACAGGAGAACAAGGACAAACTGGCAAGACTAGCAGAATCATGGTCTAGACAAGGTGCGAATGCTGGCACCAGATCCTGGGAACAGACAAGTTTCAAGCCTGCTAGAAAAACAAACAAACAAATAAACAAACAAAAAACCCAGAACCTGGATGTCTTTTTTGCATGTAATGAGGAAAAATTTTTAAAAATACGAGTACCAAATATAAAGCTATGAAAATCTAGAAAAGTTACACTTATTGTGTTTTGGTTGCCACCTGCTCTATAAAAAGATCTTTGAGTCAAATGTCAGTAGCTGTGACACACCTAATGTTTCCAGTGAGATATTTATATCCATGTCAAAAGGCATTTGTACCCATGTTAAAAAATAAGTGCTCAAGTACAAATTTATAGAAATTTGGAAATATAGTAAAAATTTCACTTATCTGTATTTGACCAAAATCGTAGGAAAAAAATGTTATCTTATTCAAAAAGGTGGAGTCAAAGCTGTGGGGAATCACAAGATTTTATTATTAACTTACTTTATATTCATAACAAAGTATTGTGTGTTGGCAGGTTTCATGCAGTTCAACTCTTATTGAAAGTTCTTGAGCATCTCAGTGTTTAATAAAAGTTTAGACAATATAAAGTGGTGGCATTTTTCCAGTGAGGAGAGACCAGAGTCCTGGAAACTTGCAGGTTTTGCTTGTCTAACAAAGGTGTTGGTGACATAAGCTTGTTCAATGATACTGAAATTGTCTTGTTTGTATACATAAACAACCATAAAAAAAACGTTAATTTTAAACACAAGTAGTTCTTATTCTTTGTGTTATGAATCCTTTCTGAGAGGAAATTTGCTAAGCCATCAGATTCGGTAAACATGGGAGCACTCTGCTGATTTCCTATACTAGCTTGTGGTCAGAGTCCCTGTACGTGAGATGTCACTGCTGTAAGTCAATTTAGGAAAGGCAAGGTTCTGAGGGAACCCAGGAGAATGACAATGTAGCATACTCTGAAACTGTAGTAGTATAAGTTGTACCTTCACAAATCTTTCTTACAAAAAAGAACTCTAATATTTTTCATCTTATTTAGAATACACAACTAATGCATACTTGTTTCCAGGTTTCTTTCCTTCTAATGTATTTAGATGCTGCTCAAGGGTCTCCATTAGACTGCTGGGAGCCTATAATAAGAAAGTAAAAATAAATGTCTGTATTGTTTTCTTTCAAAATAAACACAATGAAATATCACTGTAACTTTTTATGGTGGAGGTCTATGGGTGGATCCCACTATTTATATGAGATAACTTCATGCTAGGTTCTACTGGTGTTTAAATATTAAAAATTCCATTGATTTTCACTCAGCTTATCACTCTTAAATACACTAACTGCACTGTGTGCCTGCCTCTAGCCTTACAGTGTGGCTTCAGGGTGAAGTCACGTTGGTATACTCTCACTAAGATATTTATAGATGCAGTAAACCCAAATCAAATTCACTACAATCTTCCCATAAAACCACAGTGAAAAAGGAAAAGGCATTTGTATCCATGTAAAAAAAAAAATAAGTGCCCAAATACAAATTTATAGAAATTTGGAAATACAGTAAAATGTCACTTATCCTTATTTGACCAAATGGTAGGAAACATTTTTATCTTATTCAAAAAGTAGTAGTTACGGCTGTGGGGGAATAGAGTACAACTTTAACAATTAATAATAAGATTTTATTATTGAGTAACTTACTTTATATTCATAACAAAATATTGTGTGTTGGCAGGTTTCATGCAGTTCAACTCTTATTGAAAGTTCTTGAGCATCTCAGTGTTTAATAAAAATTTGGACAATATAAAGTGGTGGCATTTTACTATGCATTAGAGGGAGAAATAATAAGTTCACACAAATACTGTACTCAGTTTATTCTGAGACTATTATTTTATTTCATATTTCTGAAATAAATTTAACTCTAATTAGGTCTTATTTATTTTTGTTTTATTGAAGTACAAATATCAATGAGACATTTTTAAGATACCTTGACAAGATGGATTTGATAAATTAATACACTGCAAACTGTTTTCATGTTTTGGTATCGTACAAGGTGCATACATGATATTATACTTGCAGACATTATTATACCGTATGTCTCTTATCATTAAATAGAGTGTAGCTGTTTGCGTATCTTATTTTTTATACCTGAATTACATCAAAGATTCAATAATTAATACTTTCTACCTTGTTATTTTCCTAGTGGTTGTCTATAGTACTAGAAGCTGACATAATATCCTGTGCAACCACCATTAGTGCAAATCTTGCCTCTCATAGGATTACGTAGAAGCACAGTGTTATCTATCCCAACTGTACTGTCTATACACACACATCATGATTTTCCCTCTCTATACCCCTTCCTTTGTCTACACCTGTCAAAGATTGGCACTCCATTGTCATTCAACTAACTTAGGTGCTTGAACTCGACAACACAATCCAACACAGTCCAGCATTCCACAACAATAGTGAGTTATTCAAAGAAGTTGACAACTTCTTCTAATTAGGTCTTAAAAGCAACACAGACATTCATTTTATGATTGAAACACCTTACTATATGTGCATACATATTTAATTCTAATAATTTTTCTTTAACTCTAAACTAATGTTGAAGGACTTTATAGTAATTGTGCTTCTAAAATAGCTCCAGGATGCATATGCTGGTGCCCACCTATAATCCCAGCACTCAGGAGGTTGAGGCAGTGGACTGACTTTGGGGCCAGGGTTAGCTACATAGTTAAGTTCAAGGCTAAGATGGAAAGATTCTATCTCAAAATAGAAAAAAAAAAAGGAAAAACAAAACCTATGAAAAACCACTATGAAGACAACAATATGCAATGTATTAATTATTGAAACTGTCCTTTTCAGTTGGCTTTGAAACTCTCATTGCTATTTATTTCTCAATAAAATGAATAAAAAGTTATCAATTCACATAAAAAATTGAAATTCATGGCAGCATAGATTTTATATTC
The DNA here is from genome assembly GCA_004027165.1 of Ctenomys sociabilis. NCBI lineage: Eukaryota > Metazoa > Chordata > Mammalia > Rodentia > Ctenomyidae > Ctenomys > Ctenomys sociabilis. The sequence continues at coordinate 33,998 of PVKA01003921.1, read as the reverse complement.
TCTATGACAAATTAAAATAAGATTTTATTAACAGTTGTTAATTGTAGAAATTCAGAACATTAATATTCATTAAAATTTTGCTAATAGATGCATACATTGCCAACATTTATGCTACATTGAATATGTAAGTATATGATTATTATAAATGTAAGTACTAAATAAATTAAAACATGTAAATTCATAAACATAAAAATTACTAAGTACACAAAAATACTAACTTTCTAGAAGTGAAAAAATGTCAGGAAGATTAGCATCATCTAAAATGTTTTGGACCAAAGAATAAGAAATTATCAAGGAATACAATTAATTTAGTTAATGATAAAACTTGTATTTTAAAAACATAACCCAGGTAAAGATAGACTAGGCCCACAAATTCTAGAAACTGAAGCCAAACATGTTTTAAATGTAAAATTTTAAGAAGGATAAAGTGTAAAGAATTTCTCACTGAATGAACACACAGTGTAACCTTAAAAAATGTGTAAGTGCTTCAGAATTTTAGATGAATTAATCACTTTAAAGTGGTCATAAACTGTCAGTGTTGATGATTATAACTATAATGATAGAACCATACACCTGAGCATGTAAACATGAAGCTTTTCACATTTTTCATGACATCATGGTAAGAAAAAAATATAACCTGAACCTTTTTTCAATGAGAAGACTCAGGTCCTCTGAATGTTAAGTGAAGGGCAAGAACCATTATCCATTACTAAATCTAAATTTAAAACAATATTTAAGAAAAATACATACTGTTTATAGTCACAAAATAGAGAATATGAAATGATAAAATTGGTAAATGTTTTTTACTTTAAATTTCCTTAATTACCAAAAATATTTGGAAAATTATTAATTCTTGCAACATTTGTTAATAATTTAAATGAAAACAATGAAGCAGAAGTCACAAAAATCTTGAGAGGTAAAATCTGGCAAAGAAATATAAAAATGTAAATCTGACTTTTGTTGCAACTGTCAATACATCTCATGTAAAATTCAGTTTGGAAGATCTTATCACAGAGGTTTTAAAAGTGGCTCATCACTTATTTTTCTTATGAAGCTATGGAAAAATCTAAGAAAAGTACATTCCTCTAATGTCCTGGAGAAGAAACTTATATTGACAGTAGTACCCAGGAGTGAAGGGTTAGATCTCTTCTTTTCAACAGTACAGCATAAATGAAAATGATTTTCTGCATTTCTAAGGAGTAACACTTGCAGAACACCTCTGTTGTTATAAAAATAAGAACAAAATATAATTAGAAGCCTTTATTTGTTCATTTAAAAATGGCAAAATCAACCAATCAATCAGAAGAAAACCGCAATCCAAGGAAAAAGCCTACAGAAGCTAATAGGTAACAGCAACATACCCAGGGTTACCAGTTTATCAATGACATAATCTTTAAAAGGAGAGTTTTCTTTACCAATAGTTTTCAGATCAACCAGAATTGACTGATATTAAAACCTAAGATATTTTTTATATTTAGAGCACATAAACATACATATCAAATAAGAACATTACAATATTATGATCTTGAAATAAATTCACAGCTGATTATGATGCTCAGGATCAAAAGGAAAGCACACATCTACAATCTAGACATTTTAGATTATATGGCATCATTAAAACCAAATGAAAAACATTATTGAAATTTATGAATAAATTTGACAAAAAATTTCAAAAGTATTTCAGTTCTGACATCATATTTACTTCTTACTCCCTAAAGTATTTTTAAATATTTTATAAAAATTTCACTGATAGTCATTAATCATTTAAATATTTTTTGGACAGATTTAAAAAGGCTAAAGATGAACACATTAGTATTTACTGTTCCTTCTCCCACCTAAGAGACACACTGAATTCATAAAGATCTTCAGTACAGTGCTTGTTCAAGTTTTCTGTAAGAGGATTTCTAATTCCTTTCTAGTCCTGAGTATCCTGCTACAACTCAAAGTCAATAGAAGTGCCCCTGGTTTTCATCATTTCCTTAACCCTTTTCTAACAGATTCTTTTTGCCTATTGTCATGGCTAGATTCAGTTGCCATGGTAGCCATGGGAAAACCTGGCATAGAGTAGAAATCTTACCTCAGAGCAGCTGAGCTGAATTCATGCAACCTGGCATTTCTGACCCATCTCTCAATTTGCCCCAGTCTAATGCATTAAGGACTCACCACAGAGCAGCTTATACTCTGGCTCAGAATTACTGTACTGTTACAAAAAATCCTGAGCTCAGTTAGAGACTTTTATTTCTGTTGAAGGGGCTTTAAGTAAGAACTATGGAGGGCATTTAGCTCTATTTCTCACAAACCGAAAAGAAACCATAATTAGGCTACTTGAGAAGCAAACTGTAATCTTGTAATCTAAACACCAGAGAATTAACTAGATGCTTTTTATGAGGAGATAATTTAAAAATAAATGTTAATAATGAAGTTTATGTATCTCTAAAGGTTACAAGAGCAGCAAAAGATAGAGTACCACCACATTTTAATGAATCTCTACCAGTTAACAGCTTTCAGGCAGGCAGAGGGCAAGGTTTGTTTTCTGATGGTGAAGTTTGTTCCCCTAATTATGAAAACATACATCTAAATAATTATATTAAATATGTCTCTGGACTACTAGAGATAATATATGAATATAATGACATCATTAAAAATTAAACCCATGTGTGTGAACCTTTCCTTCAATGGTATGCTATCATTTTCCTGTTTAATTGGTTTATTCATTCATCCATTTATTCATTCATCTATTTATTGGGCCAGCTTAGCCCACCCTGGGGGCGAGGCTATTATGGCATGTGGTGCCAGGGACTGAACTGTGTCCCTGTGCTTGCCTAACCTTGCCTAAGCAGGCTCTTTAGACCGCTGAGCTACCTCACCAGCCCTCATTTTCCAGTTTAAATAACAGACTATTTAAATAGCTTGTTAACTCTTTCCTAGTTTGTTTGTTTGTTTGTTTTTTGTATTTAGGGAAGGGTCAACAGGGTTTTCAGGGTCTCATTTCTAGATTGGATTTATAGTCATCCACCTGTTTACAGCCTCCTAAGAGCTGGGATTACAGGCCTGTGCCACCACACCCAGTCTCAATGGCCATCTCAGCAAACCCCAGGGGTGAGGCCAGCATGGCCGGCCGGGGGATTGAACCCCCAGCCCCTGCACCTGCTTGTAGGTGCTTTAATCCACTGAGCTATTTGGCTAGTCCTTCTTTCCTAGTTTCTATGGACGTTTTTGCCCAAACTGAGACAAATAAGGTAACAGTCTCTCTGGCAAAAGTTTTTCCTTTATACCATAGTGAAGTTGTCTGTAGTATTAAAATAAAGATATGCGACCTCTAAAGCTCTTTAATTCCCTTCTTTCTAAAGTTAACATGCTTTACTTATCTAGGATATTTTGACAAAATGAAATGTAAATTTTTTGTTGCTAAATAAATGAAAATGCTTTTTATGATAGTGTTTCAAGGGTAAATATCTCTCTAATATAGATTTCTGCATAACATTTTTATCCATAGTTTTTAGTTAACAAATACTATTATCTAACAGTAGCAGAAATGTTTTACCCTTGTATGCTGTTTGCTAGATGGAACTATCTCAATTTTTTTTTTGGCGGAACCAGGGATTGAATTCAGGCCCTTTTGAGCTTATTCCACTGAGCTATCTATCTCACTGGCCCCTCAATTTTTAAACTACAAAATACAATGTCATAGTATTCTGAACTGCTTTTTGAATTTTATTTATGAAAAATTGTTAACTGTTTTTTCATAATATTAATACAGAAGACCATTTATTTGGTTGTTCTGAATTTTTAATAAAAATTTAACAAACACTATTAAACACGTTGATATTATTAAAAAGTGTGTAATTTCATTATGGCCATTTTTCCATTGCAGTGACCTTCTGAATTTACAAGACAAATGCACATATCCATCACTGGTATATGAGACAGCGGCTCCGTATTGCTTCCCAGCATCTCTACAACATCACGTTTCACTAAAGAGCGTGCTTGGAGCAAGAATTTATTTTTACAGAATGACTAAACAGAAACAGTTTCTGCCAATTATGAGAAAAATCACAGAATATTCCGTATCTGTGAGTAACCTAGTTCTCTTCTGCCTTAGAGGCTACGCAATCTGGCGGGGTGAGACAGAGTGAAGGTCCACCACTGTCGTCACACTGAATGGGCCCCTGAAAATTCACTCACCCACCACCACTAGGAGTTTTTAAAGAACTCTTTTTTATTTTATTTTATTTTTTGTATTTATTACAGGGTATACAGGGTCTCTCTGCTAGATCGGACTCCTAGTGATCTGCCTGTTTTTAGCCTCCCAAGAGCTGGGATTACAGGTGTGCGTCACCACGCCCAGTCTCAGTATCCTGTCTTAGTGCACCCTGGGGGTGGGGCCAGCATGGCATGCTGGGGATCGAACCCTGGCAGTGGTGAAGAACTCTATTAAATAAAAGAAATTCCTCCTTTTCGTAGGGGAGGCTTGAATCAGTGTAGTGTGCAACTGTGACAGCTGAGCTCCTCCCATCCATGGTCCTCCTGATGCAGGGACACCCTGAACTACTAAGCACAAGCAGAAGGAGGTCACAGGCTCTGGCTGTCATGCCTATGCGCAATCGCATTTCAGAGCAAAGCCATTTTTACTAAGGTTATTCAGAGCTTCCTCCAGATTGCAGCTCACGAAAGAAATGAGCCTGACTGCTAGGCGGAGCTGCCTGTAGAGAAGAAACTGAGAAGGAGGGAGCCCTTTTGTTACTTCCTGAAACATAGTCAACAGCTGCAAAAAGTAAGATAGAATAACTGCAAAGCCAGCTGGTGGGCCTAAGTTCAAAATCCATCATGAGATGCTCCCAAGGCGACACGCGAGGGACATTTTGTGCATTTTGTGTGCGACACGTCTTCCAGCAAGAGCACTGCTTACCTGTGTGAGGTCAGGAATGTCACCTTTATCAATGCCAACTTGCTGCAGATTAAAAAAAAATGAGAAGTCACTTAACAGGATTAAAATATTTTTGCATTTAAGGAAAGATCACTGACATAATTTGATAAAACCATAGTTAAATTTTGGTGTAAAGGGATTGCATCCATCCCTTTAAAAATGTGCTCTTTGCATAGATCTTCACTCAACAAAACAAGGGCTTAGTTATTGTACTTACTATTAAGGCACTTAATTGATTTATGGGATTTTGTTAGAATTAAAAAATGACAATAAGCTGAAAAAATCTTTCCCATAGTGTAGTTTCTCTCCTGCCTCCATAGAGAGAACTACTGTGGTATTTCTTACTCTCTCCAAGTTAATGTATAACCAAGAAGCTATGAAATACATATTTATTTCCCCATTCACATACAAATAATAGCAAACACAGCAGACTTACATTTTTCATGCAGCTATTATATATGTTCAAGATACAGCCACATCAATACAAAGAATATCCTCATTATTTATTTATTTTATCCTCATTTTTTAGACAGCTGCATAAAACTTATCTCATAATTTGATGAATCATTTAGTGATAGACATTAAAACACTGTTCCTAATCTCTTGTCACTAAAGAATACTGCATACACACCATTTTGCTTCTGTAGGTTATACACTGGTGAAGGAGAAAGAGCACATGCCAACTGACAATCTGGGGGGCACGGGAACAGGCAGAAGAACAGCAGCAAACATGGGGAACATTAATAAGCTTGAAACAACGAAGAGAACAACGGTATGCATCAAACTATATGAAAATTTGTTTCTAGGTTTTATTCAAAATAAAAGGTTGAGGAAAATGCCAATCATGACTTCAATTCTATCACTATATAAAACAGATAATCAAACCGAGGGTTGAGAAGACCAGACAGGTTACCCCAAGTTCTTGAGAAGCGGCCTGCTGTCTTCCCAGCTATGGAAGAGCAGGAGCAAACACGTAGGAGCTCTGGGCTCCTACACACACAAGGCAACCGGGAGACTGTATGGCCCCACTGGTGTGTCAACTGCCTTGTTCCCTTTGCTTTTCCTGCAGCTGAAGTTGGTATTTTGGAACATCAGGGCCTTGTTGGTGCCGTCCTGCACATCACAGAATGTGCAGCAGTGGCTGTGGCTTTAACCCACGGGTGCTGGAGCCACTCCTTTTACTCTGAGCCCTAGAGATTCCTGGGGAAGGGGGCAGTAAAGTCACTAACTACTGGCTGCAGAGCACTGGCTCTCTTCTTTTCTCTGGATCAAATCACACTGGGATCCAGAATTCCAGACTTTGCCTTCCAATAGCTGAGTTCTGGTTTTGCAAAGGCTGTGTATTCCTCTCTACGCTTATTTATCTTATAAATTATGGAAATGATAAACCGAAGTAATTTCATTGATTCCCATACATTAACATCTGTTTAGATGATGATTTAAAGTATTAATGTAAAATATAAAGGTATTTAAATATGAATATATTAGGGACACCTAATACTGTTATAACTTTCTGTTAAAAGACTGGGACTCTTTATCGACATTGCTATTTTTACTTCCACGCACATCTGAATTACAATGTAAGTAGAAAGTTGAGGTAAAGCATATGACAGAAATCTCACTACTGTCTATAAATATTCTGGGAGCTATAACTCCCACGGGTCTGATATTTACCTCAGAATAGCAAGCTAATAATAATGTGACTGTATGACAGGGAATACTATCATATTTAACAGAAATAAATTCCTACTACCTCTAAAACAGCCATTTTACAACATTTCAATTGTCTGCCTTACAAGACTTTCACCAAAAAAAATCCAAGAGATGGTGAGCTCTCTGCAGTCAAGCTATTCCTCTGGGAAATTTGTATATTTCCATAGGAACTGTTCAACTACTCAGCATAATGGACAATTTATTATTACTATTTTACAATCTCTCATGAGACTAAAATGCAGGATCTTGCATATGCCAGGCAAGCACTCTAGCACAAAGCTACATCTCTAGCCCCAATGACATTCTTTTTCAGATTTTTATTTTTTATTAGTATTTGTATATAGTACACAATGTTTACATCCCTTGTGGAGAGCTTACACCTGTACTGTAATCCATCTTCATTCCTTTTTCATCCCCTCTCCTTTCCCTCTCTCTCCCTTCCCTGTATCTTTAGAGCTCTTTCCTTTTTGTTGCATATTTGTAGTACATAATGTTCACATTCCTCGTGTGGAGTTGGTACCTGCATGACACGCCTTAATTTTTTTTCCCTCCCCCTTCTCTCCCCTCCTCTCCCTCTCAGTTATATTTTTAAAATAACACGAGAAGTCTTCTAGACTCTTCAGGCAAATGGCAGTAAGAACAGAAGAGCTACCACACATGAACCATAGATGCATATCATGGTGTATCATATACGCATGGTGTGCATATATATATCATATGGTGTACCATATGAATACAGCTTCATAGGGCAAAGGTCTATGCCCCTTTCTGAAAATTTTCTGTATTAATAAATCCTAGTGAAACCATTGAGCACTGTCTTCAAACAGTAAGTGTTTTAATTGTGAATAATGCAATTTAGGTATCAATGAACAAATAATTTGGGTTATCCCACTGTGGTATATGTGTTTATTAAAAATAATACTATAAATTAATATTCCCTTAAAATGTCTTATAATGTTTAAATAAATACCATTTTATCCAGTTCTTTAAAGATAGGCTCTTGAAATGTCACTGGATTTCAATGTACCTTTTCAGTGGGAGAAACTTGGTTTGTGCTATTATAAACACAAGGTCAAATTTCATATGTAAAGAACTGGAGCCAAGAAGCAGCCTTGTTCTTACAGAGATACTGAATCTGGCTTTACCATGCTTACCAGCAAAGGGTGTACCACAGGCTGTCACACATCCAGTCACCTACCCACATAGTCACAAATGGGAAAACCAGGGCTCGTGCTCTCTAGGACTTAGTGGAACAATGAAATAACCTTCTGCAAGTTCTTGGGCATAGCTGATCCTTTCACACACAAAATAAAACTAGATGAATTTTAATAAACTGGATTGATAATTATGCCTACACCAAAGGAAAATCATACCAAACACAAACCATGAACCTCATACAACCACAAGAGAAAAAATTTCAAGCTATTCTACTTTTCCTTAATGACAAGCAACACTGATAAGCCTGAGGATACACACATGAACATATTGTAACGTAAATGTGATTTACATAAGCTAATATTTACCTTGTGTTTCCTATGTCAAAATATAGCCTTTTCAAAATTCCAATTGCATGTTCTATTGGTCAAAACTCAGGGACCCACACTTTTTTGGATTTTAGTATAAACATATGAATGTGGCAATTATTAGTTCTGTGAGCAAATGAGACTTGAAAGCTAATGTACACCCTATAGTATTTTTGAAATTGCATGTTTTAAATGCATGTCCTTATTCCATACTCTCAAGATGATAAAGGGGCCTACACATGACCCGAACGTCCCATGCTGCTAGGACTCACATCCTGCCTCACAGCACCCTCCACTTTGTCTCTAGCCCTCACTTAGTGGATATATAAAGCTTCACAAATCTTCTTGCCAAAGCAATACAATAACCACATCAAAAATTTCGGGTAGTACAATGAACCAATAATTGGATTTTATATGAAAGACATCAACTTACAGATAATCTCAGGAACACTACCTGTATTGTTATGCAGTTATTAAGGATAAATAACTCAGAAATAATTTATAGACTTTATAAAATGAACTATATTTTGCTTTATTGTTCATTGTGTTGAAATCAGTGACAACAATGCAAGAACGATAAGAATTTATGATTGTACATTAAGAATATCTAAAGGTAAATATATAGTTTAGTAAAGAAGGAAGTACTTTCTTAGAATTAGAAAGAGCAGGCAGAGAGGATGGAGGAAGGCAGCACCTTGCAAAGCCACAAGCTACGTACTATCCTACTGTCCGGGAAGCTTCTATCTAACTGTAGAACCATCACTTGACTGGGAAAGAAGTAAGATGACTCTTTTAAATATAACGTGCTGTGACTCTGGGGCAGATGTCTTGCCAGGTTCTATCCTCACCACACACTACAGATACACGAGCCAACAGTTTTAAAATTAAACTCCATTTCCAACAAAGCTGAAGGCTACTCACCTCGGCAACCTTGAGAAATTCAGACACTCGTGTCATTCTAGTTAGAAATCGTTTGTAAATTTCTAGGGCATCTTTACATTGTCCTTTCTTCATTTCAAAAAACTTTTCTAGAAGAGACAAAATGATAAGCGATTTGAAAAGTATTCTATTTTAGTCTAAATTTGTATGAACCCTAACCCTGACCCCGACCCTAGTTTTCTTTTTGCAGGTGGTACACATTTATTTTTCCAATAACAGAAGCAGTGCTGTTCTCTGGGTAGCTCCACAAACCAGACCAGTGTCAAACAATACCTCTGAGTAAACCCAAAGGTTCCAAAAGAAGAAGACTAAGCCTAAAAGTTTAGGTCTCTGCTCCTGGTCTTTGTTAGACAGACTCTTGAGCTGGCAACTTAGACCTCAACTACACCGCATTCACTGCTCACTTTCCACTCATGACCAGGCAACAACCATAATGCCCCCTCAGATCAACTGGGGGCAGGGCTTTTCCAGGGAGAGGAGACGTGCCCAAGGCAGACAAATTTTATTCTTAAATCTGGTACTTAAATTACCACTTGAACCTTGAGGTCTGAGTGAAACCAAGACTTGGGCATGGCAACTTCTGAGAAGTATTAAAGCACCTCCAGGAGGGGCCCTGAGCAGCTGAAGAAATGTGATCTGGTCCCTAGTAACCATCAGCCTCATGTGAAATGATTTATATCATGAAAAAAGAAAGCAGAATTCATGAACTATCAGAATAGGTCACGTGTGCTTTCAACAACATACCCTATAATTTAGTCCTGAAAACCAGCAAATTCTTCCTGATATCAACTTCAGAACATCACAACTACATTCTACAGCATCCTTATTTTCTTATGGGCTCATTATAAACCAATATTATACATAATAAACTAGTAATCTATAAATCTCTTTGAAGAATTCTCTAAATTTTGTCTATATTGATACTTATTTTAGGTCAAGCATTATTTCTTTCAAGCATTATATAGTAACATATCTTTTAGTTATAAGATAGTAGAGTTTCATGAAAAAAATACTTGGCTTATCAATCTCCTGACACTTTCTAGACTGATTCCTACTCTTTTTCAATCTTTAGCTTTATAGACAGATAAACAGGGTCACTTCGCTAGGATTTATTCAGTAAGGTACAAGATAGCTCCACTGTTGCAGCAAGAGAATTCTCCCTTATATATTTTAAAGAAAAACATGATTTTATCAGTGTTCTGCTAATCAGTGGCACACTTCTGTAATTCCCTGTGCTAAATACATTAAAAAATTAAAAAACAAAATTAAAAAAATTCATTTAGTCAATAGTTTTTGACACTGCAGATAGTAACACGGTGCAGCATTGTCTTGACAGCTTCTAAGCCACTGGATTATAACTGAAGGCATAGCACCCTCTTTGTAAGTGTATTATTGTGTATTTGCACATAGTTAAACACATGCTACTTTTACATTCTCTCATACTTGAGAGTTCTTTATGACATTCAGCATATAATTTTACTACCTCAAAAGTATTCTTAATTTTCTCAAGAAAAGTTTAATAATATATAATTATGTAAAGAACGAATTATCCAGGGCAGTGTTTGGGTAATTTTACTTTTATCACAGACCTCCCCTGTAGGGAATTTAAGGAAAGCAAAAAGATCAAGAAAACAAGCACATGCCATGCTGTTTTCTAACTGTTAGGGTTTTAGAGAGAACAGAGTGAAGGTGGCCACAACTGAGGGCAGTTTCTGTACCTATACGTTGTTTTCTAATGCTACCAATATGGGCATGGTGGTGCCACAGGCAAAGAAAGCATTTTTAGTCTGAAAAGTTAAAAATAAAGACATTGTAACGAAACGTACTTTTCTTTCTTTCTGGATCAACATCTTCACATAAGTGATTTCCTTTAAAGATCTGAACTACTTCTTTTACTATACTCCAGGTATCATTATTTGCATCAGGTCTTTAGCAATAACAGGAAGAGAAATTGAACTGCATAATCTCAAGTGTCCTTCAGAATAAAGGCATCAGAATTTCAAGCAATTTTTCTCTGTCTCATTTGGATGTCTGTATGTCTCATGGCAATTTGGGATTCACCAACAAAAGGCATTCAGTCATTAGGGCTTCAGGTATAATCTTGTAATTGTTCCTGTAATGGTGATAATCACGCACAAAGGCTGCACGAGCTGGTTCCACTGATATACGCAAGCTGTGAGTTTTGTTGTTCTTCAGAGACCTGGGCGGGGTCTAGAAATGGCATCTCAAAACGAGTCTCAGCCTTTCTTTCGTACTAAAATAACCTATGTTGATTTTTTTTTTTTTGTATTTGATGTGATCACATCTGATATTTGTAAAATGAACATTTGTTACATTGTAAGAAGTTCTTGTTTGCGCCTTGGTACTATATTAATTTTCAAAGGATAACTGCCCTAAAAGGTACATCAACTGAAAAGGACCCCATCCCTGAGACACAAGCTGAGATTTTCCATGTGATGTACTGCTAAGGTCTACTAGTCAGTCACTTGGAAATCAGTCCCATTACATTGCTGAAACATTTGTGAAAGTTTGTAGCAGCAAAGCTGATGCCAATATGACACAGAGAATCCACTAGGAAGCCCTTTGCTAAAACTAACCCGCTACACATGTAGAAGGTTAACTTCTAACACCATCTAGTAAATAAAAGCCCTGCCTCAAAAGCATCAGCATACTGTCTTCTTTTGTGTTTACATTCTTGGTGGGGAACTGGTACATGCAGGTGATACATCTTAACTCCTTATTTTCGTCCCCTGCCCCCACATCCCCCCTCTTGATTCCCTTATGTCGCTCACATTGCCAATGCATAATGTTTATATTCCCTGGGTGAAGTTCCCACACATTCACCACACATCTGAATACTTCTAGACTATCGCTGTAGCAAGAACAATTCTGGCAAAAATACCTAATGAAACTGAGCATGGGAGTGCTGCAAGACGAGAGTGCGCCTCTGAACGGTCTTTAACATGAAAGGGTATGATGCTCTTCCTCTTCTGTTCTCGACTTAGCCGGCAGACTATCATTTTCAAACTACACTTAAACAACATTCCAAATAGCTATTTCAACATAAAGAGAAACTGCAATCTTAATACCATCTACCTGTGAAGTCGACATAAAGGAAGAGTACGGTAGAAGAGCGCTTCAGCCGCTGTGCACGACAACAGGGAAGAACCACAGGACAGGACACGCTTAATTGCTAAGCGAGAGACTTGGGTAGAAGTGTGAATAAACAAGGTGAGAGTATGAAACTAAACTAACAGAACTTCATTTCTGGCCAGCTGTGGATTTCAGAAGATGAGTAACTGAAAGATAACTGAGGTCTCTGGACTAAAAGACTATGTGTACATCAACAGAAATAAGGACATTAGGAAGGGTTTAAGAATTCAGTAGTAAAGATTCTGATGTTTTAGGTAAGAGCACAATACCTAGATACAAATGGCTACAAATACTAAGACATACAAGATTGAAGTTTAGGGAAAAAAAAATAGCTGAAATAACAGATCTGGGGCTCAGTATAATGGAAAGGACAGTGGTTTTTTTTTTTTTTTTTTTTTTTTTTTTTCCTGATGAAGACTACAACAGTGTCTTTTCCATGGACTTAACTCTTTCCTTGTTTCTGGTTGTAAACCAAATTGGACAAGAACAGAATAATATTCAGTGGTTAGGCTCAATGTTGACCTTATAGAGAAATTAGATTTGATTCTCATCCAATTCAGTTTGTAACCAGAATTGTGGAAAAAAAATCAAGTTCACTAACTAAGGTATCACTGCATATAGAAAAAAAACCAGAAAAGTAGATATGCCTACAAAGGGAACTTCAGCAAAAGCTGACATTTATGAGCGGTAAGGAAGGCTAAGGTTAGTGGGCAAAGGGTAAAAGGGAACATATATCTATCTGGTTTCCTGATAAAGTGTAGGACCTGAAATAAAAATCTATTTAGGTTTGACTCCATGCTTAGGGCAAGAAGCTTTGCCCAGTAAAGGCAGAACATCGGAGGGCACTGTGCGTGATGTTGGTGAGGGGCTCAGCCAGTGCCCTGTGCTGCTTCTGAATTCATGTGACACCCGGGTTCTGGATTTAGACCTGGGCAAGATCTAGGAGGTAAAACTGAGGCAAGAGCCACCATCTGATACCTTTCCAGTTGCTGCTGGTGACAGGCACAGACATAATTTTCAGCAACATTCTACATGCCACCCTCCCCAACTTGCTGGATTTTTGAGAGTAATGATTGAAGTCACAACCACCTGATTTGACTCTTTATTACAGGTGGTCCATTTTCCACTTCCTAGTGTTATAAAGCAGGCAGTGGTTTCTTCCAGCTTTTAACATTCTTGAAACCCACTTTCTGTTTAGAAGAAAGTACAACTTGCTGCCAGAAATCATTTAATTTTCAGAGATCAAGAATTACTATATTTTGTAAATGCAAATACCTCTATTAAAAACGGGATATCAGAATACAGTGGTGCTTTCTATTTCCATGACTATACTAGAATGAATATAGTAGAGGAATGTGAAATGAATAAGAGAGCTTTGGTGACAAACTTCTGGGGCTAGGGTCATAAATGTAATCTGGAAGCTGTCTTGGGGTAAACACTAAGGCTATGGACACTGGGTGATTGTTCTCAAGCAGAACTGGATACGTGTTAAACAGCTTGCTTCTGAATTAGTAGCTCCTCTAAAATGTGAATACAGTATTTAATTCTGGGAGTCATTTCTATAAGCCCTGCTGATAACCCGTTTTTCATGATTCAATAATTACAGAAGCACCTAATCCCTGTATTAGATTCCTTCCTATTTAGACTATGTAGAACAATTTCTGTTTTTTGAATATGCATAGTATTTTGTACATGAAGTGGATGCTGAAAGTAGACTTTTAAATTGTCTGTACAGAAACCTGCGCAAGCTATGTGACCTGAATTAGATTTGAAGGCGATGGCCATCTGGGCTGAAATACGAGATCCTCGTACTCTATGCTATATTGGAGCAAAACAGTTATGTAAATTACCACCAAAAATTTTCTAAAATGAGTACCTGAGACAAAGCTTATCAAACTGTGGTTCAGAACATCACAATGAGGACAGGCAAGCAGAGTCATGGAGGGGGTGGCCGCTTTGTCTCTACTAGAGTTTAGAAAGGAAAAGGAGAACACAGGATTTTAATTACTGGCTCAAGGCAAACTATGGCACTCTAAGACTGCCCTAAAGGAACCTTAGCGCTTGAGGCCACAGAGGTCTCATAGCTGAACTTCAGATAGTCTGATGTTATGTGTCGCTCAATTTTAGCACAGGTAGGGAAGTTCTATTTAGAGGCTCACAGTGATCCCCTCCGTGACAGTCAAGTATTTATTCAAAAAAGAAAACTGGGAAGGGGAGAACCTTGGGAAGAGTCAAGCAAAAGTAAGTTTCTTTTCCCACAAGATTTTCCTCCTGTCTGAAGAGGCTGGTCTTGTATTACATGGAGATCATGTTAACTCTTGTTTCTTGAGCAAATATATTTCTTCTCCTACTCTATACTATACCTTGTTCTCCTTGCCAACTACCTCAAAATACAGCAATTCCCATGGGCCTCAGAGAGACCAGTACAGTGTCTGACCCAGGAGGTAAACAAGCACAGCCACAAGAAGCACAGGGTTCTGCAAACTTTTGTTGGCAGCTATGTTTACCAGATAAATACAACACATCAAATTAAAACGTAAGTAACAAGTAATTTCTACTGTGAATTCCAAATGTTGCACAGGGCTTATTAAGACTAAAACTCTACCTCATGTTGACTCAAATATAAAGTTAGCTAGGTATCTTAATTTGTCCTTTGAAATCTAGCAAACCTAACTGATAAAAATCTGAAAATTTAGAATGAATGAATGCTAAAGCTGCTGGACAGGAAAGAAAGATGAGATTCATAACATAACTGAAAAATTATCAGTATGGGTGACTGTGCCAGAAATTGTGGATTCAAGCCTGAGCATATCGTCATGGCTCCCACAGTGAAGAACTCAAGCAAGAGCACCGCTTGGGATCTGAACAGAACAGCAAATTCTCAGGCTCCATCTCACAACTACTGAATTAGGAATTTGGGGGTTGGGGGGTCCCTTGACTCAAGTTTGTTTTTTTAATTAATTTTTTTAAATTTATTTATTTGTATTTTAACTTGAAGGGTGAAAAATAGAAGCAAAACCAAAAAGAAAAAAATGACATAAACAGGGTAACATACAATGTAATATATTACAAATTTTCAAAACATGGATGGCTAATTATATATATATATATATATATATATATATATATATATATATATTAATTTTACACAGATCAATCCAACACAGATCAGAAGTCCACAATAGAAGTGGATTATCCACAGAAGCTGTTGACTTGAGCCATTCACAGCTCATTATATTAATATGACTTTATATACCTCCATTTTTATACTTTTCTGCTGGATGGTTAAGACAGAGTTAAAGAAAGATCTATATAACAAAACAAAAAATGTAACTGTTGTATCTGATGAGGTCAGTGAGGTACCCTTAGGGTTTATCCTGTAACCCTGTACCATACTTTGTAGATCCCTTGTCAGTGTCAGCCTTGTGGATGAGTCACGGCCATTGCTTGACCAATTTGCTCTCTGTGGAAGCCTGAGAGAAAGTTTTCTCTCCATGTGACTCTCCTTAGGCACACTATACATGATCAATCGCATTCCTCTGTGGCCCCATAATCTCCTTGATCAGAAAATTTAGGGCATAACTGAGTACCATGATGTTACAGTACAGGTTCTCCTATGTCCTGATTGACTCAAGTTTTAATGTGGCCTCCATATAATCTTGAAGAAAGTCTCTGAACACTGCTTTTTCTTAGTCTTCTGTCTAGGGACTTGTATCAGAGTGAGTCCACATCTGAGAAGACATGCCCAGATGATTTTTAAATGGCTATATCTTTTTTTCAATTGAATAGCTTTATTCTGTTTTGGAATAAAAACCTTCCTAATATTGTAAGGTGCACTGCAGGTATGTCATGCTGCCAGCTGTTACTGGGCCAACAAATGCCCCAATACTTTCAGAGCAAATAGAGCTGTTATTTACAGTTTTTCTTCTTGAAATCAGCCAGGCACACTTCAGTCTACTCAGATTGAGTAGCACATGCTCTGATGATCAGAGTGCCTCAGAAATGTGCTCAATATCATGATTTGTGGGTCCTCCAAAGATTTTATTCACATGCAAGCAAATAGCACTAAACAACATTATCTAAACTAAGGATGCCAAATACTAGATCTTAGTAATGGAACCAAATTACAAAACAGTTCATTGAAGAGCTGCACAAAAGATACAAAATTAAAAATATCAACCATCTTTAAATATTCCAATTCTCCTACAGTGCAGTTTTCCACATCTCTATCACTATTGCATGCTTTAAGGATTATCATACAAATAAAAATAGATAAAAATACTTAAAATTTTGAATATTTATTCCATGGTCTTCCTAAAAACACAAAAGTGGCTAATTTTTTTATCATAGCTTGCAATATTAAAAAGATTAATAATTAGTAATTTATGATTAGCAATGAACTCTATGTTGAGTCACTGGCCAAGGAAAATGTTAGTGACACAGGTCATGGCTGTCAAAATAACTTTGAACACTCTGAATCCTTCTGAAATATAATGGAATGAATCTTTATCTTAAAATACCAGGTATATCAGGAAAAGCAGGCAAATTGATGCCAAGTTTCAATGTCTCAGGAGGATAGCTGTATAAAAAAGCAACTAATTTTTTAAAGAATAAACATTTTAAAGTCAGGAAACACACTGTCTTTGGAGAAGTTGATGTGCGAAAGAGCAAAGATATGAGTCTTTTTTTTCTTAGTTTTTCAGGCTTAAGATATTTTAATTTCTGTTTTTAATATTTTGAACATAAGTGAAGATTTGATAATTCTTCCAAAAGGGTAAATTATTCATGTTCGGTGTGAGAACTTCATTTTGTATCAAACAATGTATCACAAGATTTGTTCAATTAGCAAATCTTTTTTGTACATGAATGTAAATAGATAAGAATGTATTTAGCTGTATTTTTAAATACGCAACCCTTCCCCCATTTTTTAAGATGGCTATATCTTTTTTGAAAAGTTTTATCAACATTAAATGGAGAGGAAGCCAGAGATGTCTGTTGAAGTCTGGACTACTTTAAAAACCTGCACTATTTTGTTCTTATTGTTGAATAGTTTAAATTCTTTTTGCATTTTGGACAATGGTCAGTTATCAGATGTTTTTTCTGCAAATATTTCCTCTCAATCTGTGGCAAGGTATTTTTCTCCTCTTGACATCTTTCTTTCATGGATATTTTCTAACTTTAATGAAGCTAAGCTTGTCAATTAGTTCTTTTATGGATCATGTGTTTAGTATTATACCTAAAAAGTTCAATATACACTCAAGGTCACCTGGGTTTTCTTCTATGTTATCTTCTAGGATTTTGTTATGGTTTGTGTAGCGGTGTCCCCCAAAAGCTCATGCAGTCTTGGGGCAGTTTCTAGAGTTTGTGATTGATTACTGTGGGTGTGTATGCTGCACCTGCCCTGGGGCAGGTGGTTTGCATTACAATGTAAGATGGGAAGAGAAGTTAGCTGCTTGAGCTGATACCTCTCCCTTGTGCTCTTTGCCATGAAAGGCAGAGAAGTTACTACCTTGTGCTGCTCTGCCTTGGAGCCAGCTGAATATGGACTGAAACCTCCAGTAACTGTGAGCTAAATAAACCTTTCCTTCCTTCATTTTGGGTGTGGGGTATTTGTCCCAGCAATGAGAGAAGAGAAAGTAAGACAGAATTTGGTACCAGAGGAGTGGGGTTGTTGCTGTGGCTCAATCTGACCATGTGGATTACAAGCTTTTGGGAATGGCTTATGGGAAGAGATAGGAAAGGTTCAGAGATGTCACCTACAAGTGAACGCTGAAACAGCTTCAGCTATTCTGTTTGGGAGATTCTGGTCAGAGCTCACAAGATCAGAAAGCTGATGGAAAGCTGGACTGTAAAGACCAGACTGGAGAGGTTTCTGCTGGGAAGAAGGACTGCACTGGTTGTTGGGCTCCGGACAAAGACTGTTACGGCTTGATGGGAACTTTGTCTGCATTTTGCTCATGTCCAGAGACTGCCTGAGACCGAGTTTAAGCATGGTGGACTAATAAATCTGGCAAAAGATATATCAAGGCAGCCAAATATTGGGGCAGTGGCATGGTTGTTACTGACGGCTTTTAGCCAGATTTATGTTGAGAATGAAGAACAAGGAGCCCAGCAGGATGGGCCAAAATGTTGTGAGTTTGGCCAGAAAGGAAACATCTTTGTTGTGGACTGCAAAGATGGTGCTGAGAGCATTTCCACTGCCTGGAAGGAACCTGAGCATTGAAAGGATGGCCTGAGGGCATCACAGAAGGAGGCAGGTCCCCACCCTTGGCAGCCTCAGAACTGCAAAGGTCAGGGACTTTGCCTTGAAGGGAAAGCCACCCCATTTCAGAACGGAGGCAGTGGCCACACTAGGTTCCAGAATGGCATGGGCATGGAGAATTCATTCCTTGGAATCAGGGTCAGAGTGCTCAATGATCCAGGCACTCGACCCCTACAGCCAAAAGAGAAAGAAGCCTGGCTACTGCTCTACCGGCAGCAGACCGGCTAGAGCATCATCCACGTGGCGTTGGTTGTAGGCACATGCAGAATGCAGGAGTTCTGAGGTTAAGAAGGCTTCGACCCAGATTTCAGAAGGCCTGGGAATCCAGGCAGTGTGCCCCTGGAGGGCAGTGTGTGAAGCTGTGAGTGAGAAGCCTATTCAGTGGAAACCCCGTAAGATTGGAAAAGCCAGGAACATGGATCATCTAACAGAAACTGCAAGGAGGGAGCAAAGCCAGTCTAAGAGAGAAGCCATGGGAACTACCACCAAGACTGCCATAGGAGTGGAGCCACATAGAGCTCACAATTTGCCACAGATTGCTTCAGATGTTCCAAGTGGAACTACAGGACTTAATGTTTGCCCTGCTGGATTTTGGACTTGCTTTGTCCCCTGTGGTTTGCATTCTGCTGGGTGTACCTTTTGGAATGATAATGTTTATCTTGTGCCTTTGAATGTTGTAAGTGTTTAAGTTTTCATTTGTACAGGGGCTCACAGTTGAGTTTGCCTTGGATCTTGGAGGAGACTTAGGACGTTGAATTTTCAGCAATGCTGAAACTGTTGGGACTTTGGCAACTCAGAGATGGACTAGAATAGCTTTGGCAAAAGGGGATGAGCATGAGTCTTTAGAGGTCCAGGGGGTAATGTTATGGTTTGTGTATAGGTGTCCCCAAAAAGCCTCATGCAGTCATGTTCAGTTTGTGATTGATTACTGTGGGTGTGGGTGCTGCACCTGCCCTGGGGCAGGTAATTTGCATTACAATGTAAGGAGGAAGAGAAGTTAGCTGCTTGAGCTGCTGCCACCTCTCCCTTGTGCTCTTGCTCATTGCCATGAAAGATTGCCCTCTGCCTTGTGCTGCTCTGCCTTGGAGCCAGCTGAATATGGACTGGAACCTCCTGGACTGTGAGCTACATAAATCTTTTCTTCATTTTGGTGTCAGGTAATTTGTCCCATGAGAGAAGAGAAACCAAGATCTCTAGGGTTTTATATTTTACCTTTAGGTCTATGATCCATCGAGAAGGGAGTAAGTCTATTCTGGATTTACCTTTTTATAGGTAGATATGCAACTGTTCCAGCACTGCAGGATATGAAGACAATCTTGGCTCATGCATCATAGGCCAGTTGATTATACTAATATGAATCCAGTTCTGGGTTCTCTGTTCTGTTCTTTCATCTAGTTTTCTATTCCTTTCCCTAATACCTCATTGTCTTGATGTTGTCACATTGTAGGTCTTTAAGTAGCTTATGGCTTTTAACTTTATTCTTTTTTATCAAATATTGTGCTGGTTATTTAAGTTTTTTTTGCTAATCTATATATATTTTAGTTTGCTCATCTCCATTAAAAAACTTGATTGGATTTTGGATGACACTGCACTGAATTTATAGATCAAATCGAGAAGTCATAACATCTTGGCAATATTGAGTATTCCTAAATATGACCATATAATATTTTTTAGTTCCTGAATGTCTTTCATCAGAGTTTTACTCCTTCCTTCCTTAAGATTATATAGGTAGTTCTTAGCTTATTCCTGATTATTTAATGTTTGTGGTGTATATGCAAATGATATTGCATTTTAAATTTCACATTCCATCTGTTCATTACTAGTGTACCAGAAGGTGCTAGATATTTCATTTATTTACTTCTATTCTGCAGCCTTCCTGTAATGCTTACTAGTTTCAGAAGCTATTCTGGATAATTCTTTCAAATTTTTACATACATTAACAGTTTCACTTCCTCAGTCCTATTACTTCTGTCCTTTTCTGGTCTCATTTCCTTAAATAGGACTTCCAGTATGATGCTAAAAGCAGCAATGACAGGGGATATCCTCATCTTGTTGCTAACCTTACTGGGAAAACTTGTAGCTCTCCATTATTAAGTATCATGTTAGCTATACGTTTTTGAAGACTTTTTTCTTAAAAGGAAGTCCTGTGCTGTTTTCACTATGTTATGGTTTGTGTCTAGTTGATCCCCAAGGCCTCATGCAGCCATTGGGGTATTTCTAGAGTTTGTGATTAATTCATGATCCAATTCAGGGGTTATGGATGTGAGTGCTACACCTGCCCTGGGATGGGTAATCCGCATAAAATAGAAGGAAGGGAGAAAGGCTTGCCAGCAGCCGCTGCTCCGCCCTTTGCTCTTTGCTGTTTCCCACCGCTTTGAACTGCTGCCCTCTGCCACGGGCCACTGTGCCTTGGAGCCAGCTGAGTATGGACTGAAATCTTCACAAACTGTGAGCTAAATACAGCTGTCCTATGTTAATTTTGGGCATTGGGTATTTTGTCCCAGCAATGGGAGAAAAGTAACCAGGATGCACAGAATCTCTCTGATTTTGCTAAACTGTACTTTCATTTTGATTTATTCAAAATATCATTAAATTTCTCTTGGAATTTATTCTTTTGCTCATGTAGTACGTGGAAGTATGATGTTTAATCTCTTACTATTTTGGAGTCATCAGATTTTTTTGTTATTGTTGGTCTTCTGATTTCTAGATTAATACTATTGTGGTTGGAAAGTAAACATTATGTTGTTTAATTAAGTTTATTGGTACCATTTAGGTATACCTAATGATCACACCCATTAAGGGGATTTGTACATATGATACATCTGATTTCTTCTTTCTACCCATTTTCCTTTTTTCTTCAACTTCTCTTCCCCTATTTATCCATAAAGCTGGTTCCATTTTATCCTCCTTTTTTCATTTATTCTTCTCCTTTTTTTCCTTTTCCTCTCTCCTTTCCCTAGTTCTCTTTTCCTTTTGAACCATTTTTTCCTATTTCACAACATTTATTGTACATTTTAATTCTTTATTTACACTCTTTTAAATTCATTAAAACATATTTCATGGCCCAGATTGTGATTTGTTGTGTTGAATTTTCCATGCAGACTTGAGAAGACTGTACGGTATGTTGATGTTGCGTAAAATAGTAAGCAGATATACATTATACTCAGGTCGCTGCTTCTGAGGTCCAGCCTGTCCTTACTGACTTTCTGCCTGATGGACTTGCTCCTGTCTGACAAGGAGTGATGAAGAATGGGGCAGTCTACAACTGTGACAGTAGGTTCATTTATTTCTTCTTGCAGTCCTACAGGTTTTAGGTTCCGCAGTTTGATACTTTGTTACTCACACACTAAAGCCTGCTCTATCCCCTTGCAGAACTGGCACTTATCATTATGTAATGCTCTTTGTTTTCCCAGTAACTTTTCTGTTCCCTGTCTAGAATTAATATAGCTATTAATTCCTATACATTTTTAATCATTACAATGAGACGTTTTTCTCCATGCATTCATTTTAATTTGTAAGAGTCTTCATGAAGTGGATTTCCTATAATCACCATATACCTGAACTTGGATTTTATCTATTCTGACAATTTGTCTTCTAATTAGTGCATTAAAAACTCTGAGGTATTCAGTGATTACAGATACACGATGTGATACTAACATATCAATTTAGATTAGTACCTGCCATATTTCTTACTGTTGTTTTGTTGTCCATGTTCTGTGTTCTTACTTTTGCCTTCTATTCTTAAATTCTTCTACTGCCTTGTGTATGTATATATATGTGTGTGTGTGTGTGTGTGTGTGTGTGTGTGTGTGTTACGAGATGGTGTCTCACTACCTTGCCCAGGTAACTCTGAACTCCTGGCCAAGAGCAACCCTCCTGCCTCAGAGCTCTGAAGTTCCTGTGGCCACAGCAGTGCACCACAGTGCCCAGCCCTTTGGTAGTTTCACCTACCAAGTAAGTTAATAACTCCATCGTTGTAGCAAGCAAAAAGTTTGATAAGATCTTTGAAGAGAAGCATAAATGCAGCATTTATGACACCATTTGTTAGTTCATTTGGATGCACCTAGGAAAAGACAAAAACTTAATGTTAGTTGCATATCATCAAATCAATATTTTCTCAAATTATACTAAAATGTCTCAAATAATGACTAAAACATTCATATTCTACCCATGTTGGGTAACTCTTTTACCAACCAAAGAATATCAAAAGGTGACTGTAATGTGGCAATTTAAGTCAATAAAGTTAGACCTACCAGTTACAAGACACACACATTCTGTTTGACCAGTGATACCCAGGACACTCAAATCCTGCTTTGGACATTTAGTTTTTCACAGTGGTACATCTTTTCTATTTCCTTACCTAATGGTCTCTATAAAAGGGGTCAGTCTCTGCCGTGCCCAGAGCTTTCAATGAGGAAGAACAGCACAGAGAGCATCTAACTCAGCTCCACTTAAAACACTTCCTAAGTGCAGTCATTCGCTCATATACTGCCACAGACACACTGCTGGCAACACAGAAAAAAATAACATTTCCCCACTCCTCAATTCTTTTTCACAACTCAGATTGCTTTTTTCTTCTCTATGTAACATGTTTCCTTTGAGAAAAAGCCTACTAAGGGCAGGGAAAGCAAATAAAAGCATATGAATAAAAATAAAAAGTTAAGAGACGCAATTACCAGAGATCTAATAATGTGTTTATTGTACAGTCTGTCAAAAGAACAGCAAGATGATTTTCTGATTTTACTGAAATTTCACAGAAGTTAGGTGTTACAGGGCTCAATTATAGACTAAAGCACTAATCTTAATGCAGACTGTAAGCTACTAATATTTGAGGAAAGTGTTTTAGGCAACCACCAAAGTACAGAAAAGCTGACTGTGTGAGTTATGAATTTTCCTCCATGTGAAACAGCACTTTCATGAGTCAGATTTTTAAACTTTTAATTGTGACTAACTGTCAAATTCACAGTTAGTCACAGTAGATACAAGATGTAATACAGGGAGCTCCCCTTAGGCTAGGGGGCTATCTCCCCAGCCCACAGATATGACGTTCAGAGACAAGTCATCCTAATACTGCCAAGAAGGGCCCAGTGTTATTGGAAATAAAACAAAAATATCATCTTCAGTGGAGAGCACCACATAGGAATCCACTGAGAAGAAGGCCACGCTCCCTTCCTGCCTGTGCTCGCATCATGCAGACACCTCACCTGTCCAGCCCATCAGGTGGCCACCACCCTACTAAGAACACAAGTTTCCAAGAGTTCAGCATTCATATTTTTCTGTAAGTCACATAAAACCCCAGCAAACTCCTTCAAAAGCTGGGGAAACCCCAATCATTTCTATGATTACGGCAGTCTGAACTAAGTAGTCATCTTGTTCCTCTAAAGAAGGGAGATCTCAAGCTGCTTCCTGAGGACCTCTGGCCTTGCCTACAGCTCAGCTTCAAAGGAAAGACAACACTGGCTACACAAGAAACACTTTTTTCTCCCCCCCCCCCCAGCACCAGGGATCAAACTTGGGACCTTGCAAGGCATGCATTTATACCACTGAGCTATATCCCTGGCCCAAGAAACACTTTCCAATGAGATACATACGTCAAATTCAAGCAGTGCATCAATTTGTCCCTGCAGTATGGGCATACTCTTTAGTAGCTTTTCAGGAGCCATTGTCCTCATTACCCCATCGGCCCTGTAATAGTTTTTGAAAAGAAAAGGATTAAATTTTCTTATATACGGTAAATTCAGTACCACGTGTATTGTCCTAAGCTGTTCCTCTTCGCACTTCCTCATTAACCTTGCAGAGCCACTACAAACGCTGAGTGGCTGTGCCATTCCTCATGCCTGTGTCCCTTCCTCCTGTGCACTCCCATCCCTCTACCACAAGGCAGTGCTGTCCAGCCACACTCCTGAGGAAGAAAGCGCCACAGCCTGGACAGCACAGGCCAGGGGAATTTCTGAATAGATTTTTAAAACCTGCAATAGGAGGAAAGCGACAGAAATAAAAGTTTTCTAAAAAGGCAGTTTTTCTTTTGTGAGAAAGACAAAACATGCCTTGGAAGTCTCTGAAACCTGTAGGACTGGGAGTACAGCTTAGGATGTTAATAATCAAGTAAAGAAAAATACATCTTGAAATGGACAGGCGGAGCCAAACACAAATGAGAATTTAGGTGCAGGGTGTCGGAGTAGAAGCTGGCACTGAAGGAAGAATCAGAAGGACTAGATGGGCCCCTAAAGGTCTGCTACATCCGGTGATGGTCAGGGGGCATGCAGTGTTGCTGCAACTGAGAAAAACACCCAGGAGACATGAGCAGGTTGATAGTAGCAACTCTTGGGGTCTCTCCCACTGCAGCAGTGGGGAAGCTACAGTGTCCTGAAGTGTCCCATAGGGGTGCAGGCCATATACCTATTTTGGAAAGGCCGCAATACAGCTGGGAATACAAAAAGTTGCCCCAGGCCATGCAAGTCAGAAGAAGGTGTAAGAACTAGAGTCAGCTCTAGTGAGAAGGAGATGAAAGAAAAAAAAATTCTATGATGTAATCACTCATAAAAAACTGAATTTTTTGAATACATAAGTTGATATTTTCATTGCCACGATGAAAAAGCAGTTCAGAGATAAGGTTAAGTCAACTATTGTAAAGACAGTTATGTTTTCATTTGGATTCTTAAAACCAAAATATTAAAGCTCCAGCAATACCTTGCCCTTAGTTCAAGTTAGGAATGGCTAAATGATCTGCACAAACTTCTAGGTGAATAATTTTGACTTGACTCAAATATATATTTCAAAGGAAGTAAACTGTTGTCATGGATTACAGTTCAAGTGTTTCTATGTCAACAGAGCTTTCTTAATCAGCCGTTGGCATTAATAATTAAAAATGGATTATGACATGTGTTTCCTAGGACACGTTGGCTCTCAATGAAAGACCACCATACCTACGAGTTCATTTTTCCCATAGTCAAACACACTGAAATAAGCATTGTCATCTGCAGCTGCCAAATGAGCTATGTCAGCAATCTCTCTTAAAGACATTTAGATATTTAATAATTTCAAATTAATTAAAATTTTTTATTGATCTTTATTTTTCTATGTATGTATGTATTTATTTATTTGGTACATGGTCTCACTACACAGCTTGGACTCATAGTTCCCTTCATGTCTCAGCCTCCCAGTGCTGAGATTACAGGTATGCACCACTCTTGATTTTGGTGGGCAGCATGGTGGCCCTGATTCTGGGGCTGGCATAGCATGTGGTATCAGGGATCAAATCTGGGTCCTTACACTTGCCAGGCAGGTGCCATGCTATCTCCCCAGCTGAAAATAATCTTATACCATGTAAATATTGAGTAGCAAATCAGGTATCTCTGCATGAAGATATTAAATAAAATAATGCATATTACAACCTTAAGGCTAACTTCTAACTATTATTTATTTAGCTGCTTCTTCAGGTGATCATAGACTGGCTTCATGATGAAAATTAGCTCAGTTAAAACAAGTATGTCTTGGGAACTATGCTGCTCAAATCAACACAAAAATAGAAAAACTCACCCTTTCTTCACTCTGGCAAAATCAAATGCCATCTGTCTGTAAGAAAAGGCCTTTTCATTCAAATATCTACTATAGCGCCTTATGAAGGTAGACATGTCATAGCCTGAGAAAGCAGGAAAAAAATTGATCAAATACTTCAATCACCTTTTGCATAGCACTGTTTTTCTCTTAACCCTTCAATGCATATGTTTCTAGGATAACGTCAACAAATATATCTACAGGACTTGTTTAAAATTCTACTTCTAGGAGAAAATACTTTTGGCATGAGACATCTGATGCTTCTTGTACAGCATGTCTTTCCTGATTATCATGTTTTTTTCCACAGCTTCAAATGAAAATCTGTGTCATATGTAACAACACAGCCACCCAACAGCAGGCTATTCGCGGGATGTGTTTACCCTATGTGTAACAGATGACCAGCAAACATGACAGATGAACAAGTGAGCCAAACTGTATTAATCTAGAAGAAAAATTTCTTTAATACTGGAATCATTTAAGACTGGAAGGGCATCTTTATCATCTCCTTGCCTTCCTAAACAGTGAGCCTAGCATACCCACTGTTATTTTTTAAAGTGTACACTGAAAATGTGAATACAATTTAGTGTTTTATGTGCTGAGTTTAGAGACACCAGTTACATGATTTTGGATTAACCACACATCAAAACACTAGGTATTAGCAAAAAAATATGGCTATAAATGTATAAAATTTTTCATATTCTCACCATGAGATCCACTTTTGTCCAAAAAATTGCTGAGATTGAACAATGTATTTCTAGAGGCCAAATACTGAATAAATCTCTGAAAAACAAAAGTTAGAATTAAATACAACTATTTTCAAATCATACCTTTAAATTATTGCTAACATTGAAGGGAAATTTTTACAAATTTTCACTGTAGTATCTTCTATTTAGTTATAAAAATTTCTGTTTTGCTGAATTTCTCAGGAGGGAAGCAGAATTCAGACTAATTTTTAATTAGAATTACATTTTATAGGCTTTTATTTCTTTTTTTTTTTTTTTTTTTTTTTTTTGTGAGGTACTAGGGATTGGACTCAGGACCCTGTGCTTGCCAGGGAAGTGCTTATTCTACTGAGCTATGTCCCCAGACCCTGAGCTTTTATTTCTGTATGTAAGAAAAACTGTATTTAGTAGGATTCACTAGATAGTCCACATAAAAATAAATTTATCAATACATTTTTAAAAATGTATTTTAGTACAGTGTCTACAGGGTTTCACTGCACAAATCAGAGACTCATACTGATCCTACTGTTTTCAGTCTCCCAAGTGCTGGGATTACAGGCGCCTGCCACCACACCCAGTCTCATTTGCTGTCTCAGCGCACCCTGGGTGTGGGGCCACCATGGCATACCAGGGACTGAATCCCTGTAGTCGCGCCTTCCTAAGTAGGGACTTCAGTCTGCTGAGCTATCTGGCTGGCCTATCAATACTTTTCAAAATTAAATATTTTATGAAAGCAATTTTCATTCAGAGACATGAAGAACATTTCCTATGGGAAAATGATTTTAGGATTCCTTTCTTCTAACAGTTTTACTAACAGGTTGGTTATACGGCGTATATGTTTTACGCATTTTATTATATCTGTGTATGTTTTAGGCATCAGAAATATTTAATACTTCTGTATCTCTAAGACAAAAACTAAAAATTTATTTTAAAAGATGCCAAAACAAAAGATTAAAATTATACTCCAGATGATCTGAATTGCAGATTTCTTTTGTCTGCTGATGAGTGAAAGTCAGAAGAGCCTCAAGTCACCCCACCTTCTTCCATGAACACCTCCATCACCCCCAAGCTCGTCACTTAGTTTACCTCATTCCCATGCACCATGAGGTGATGTGTTGTCACTAACGCCTTAAACACAACCACCCAGCTACTGTTTGTTGCCCGCTCGAAGAGTGTGTCGGCCATCTGAGGAATGTTAACATTGGTCTCGTTGGTAGCCTGGATCAGATCTATGAAAACAGGAGATGCACAGATAGTAAGCACCACTTGCAAAATTCACTCGAAAGTTCACTTCACACTTTAAACACTTAATCCTTTTTTCTTTACAGGGGCTTCCAAATTACTTTGGTGAGTGCTCATCTAAAAAGAAATTCAACTGCAATATTTTTACATATTTGCGTATCAAATAATTTACACAATGTATTGATTTTCTCTTTACTTTCTTCCATCAGTTCTCTTCTGTATTCTTTTCTGAATTTTATTTGTTTGTTGATGTTGATACTGGCTTTTGAAATCATAAAATCCAGATCTAACTCTCATGTTAATCTTTGTTACTGATCCAAGCACAATTCCGCAAACACATAGACACTTACATACCATTTGAAGGCAAATATATAAATGTACCTTTGAAACATGATTAAAAAGCATGACTTCCTTTGATTTTAACTTTCAAGAGTTCCAATAAATATGTTTGTGGGTGGCAGAATGGGTGCAAACAATAAGAGAATCCCATTATGTAAAGCTAAGCTTTCATAGAACATCACGCATATGTTAAACTATCACGATTTGGCCTGAACTCAGAAGACAGCAAACATTTACAGTATGTTCCCTGTCCACCTGTATATTAATGAGGTGCCAGGTATAGGGAGTGGCACAGACACAGTGAACAGAAGGAGCTCAGGGTTCGGTCAGAAAGTGCTTGGTGTCAGACAGCTAGGTCAGCTAGAGATCAAGTGCTCAGGCACAGAGGCTGCGCCACGCTGGGGTACTGCAGACTTGAGCGCTTCCAGCAACGCAGGCTGAGCTCTTCAGGACAGCTGATGCTGCGGGCTACACCTAACCTCCAGAGAGCCACGGGTGCTGCACGAGCTCCTCAGACATCTAATGCAGCAAAAGCAGAGACAAAACCATCATTTCCTTCCTCATTCAAAGCCTCCACTGCATAACCATTAAGCTGTACACCTGTTTTATGCACATCTCCCTATTTCATAATCAACAGGGCTTAAAAACTAACAATCTGTTACTGAAAGAGCTCTTACCAAGTAAACATGAAAAAATCAATAAGTTCTGAAGTTAAAAAAAAAAAAAACTAGAATGTTTTCTTACTTTATTTCAAATTCCAGCCATCGTCCCCCTCCCCTCCCCAACACATTTCCCCAGGAATTCCCTGTGCTGCAATCCAAGTCGTCCTCAGGAAAGCTTCCTGGGGTCCTTCTCACATGCAGCCCCATGTGTCCTCCCTCTGCTGTGAAGCCAGGGCCCGGCTGTTCTTGTTGGCTGCTCATGTGAGGTGGGAACCTGAAGGTGGACCTGGGTGCTCACATCGAAGCCTGGTTCTTGTGTGAGGCCTCAGACTACTGTGCAGAATAAATGCTTGTGGAATGCCACGTACAAGAAACATTCATCATCCCAGACTATACAGCTTTTTGTAAAAGAAAAATCACTATAACAATACTGTGTTCTGAAACATCATTATGAGGCTACTGTGCATCTTAAGTTCTGGGCTGGTCAAAAGTATTACTTCTGTTCATTCATCTTTTTGCTCAGCTCTAGAGAAACAGAGAAGAATGTAGACAGATATCCTTCTGATGAACCAGTGAGCACTGATTTCATTAGATCTTCTTTTCAACTTCTGTGTTTTATTAGTCCTTGTGCGCAGCACACCATGGTGCCATTCCCTGTGGGGAGTTAGTGCACGTACCTACAAGGCCTTCTTTCCTTATTCCCCTTTGCTCCCCTCTCCCTCACTCTCTCCATCTCTTGGCCCTCCTTCCATATGCAAAAGATCTCTGTCTCTGTCTCCTTATTATCATTTTTTGTTTTGGGCTCTTCATATAAGAGAAGCCATGCAGTATTTAAGCTGTGTGTCTGATTTATTTCACTTACCATCATGGTGTCTCATGCATCTATTTTCCTACAAGTAACTTGTTTATCCTTAGATCTTCACCCTATATGTGCAATTATTATTATTATTATTATTATTATTATTATTATTATTATTATTATTATATTATTATTATTGTGGTACCAGGGATTGAACTCAGGACCTTGTGCTTGCCAGGCAAGTGCTTATTCTACTGAGCTATCTCTCCGGCCAATTCTTTTTCAATAGAGTCTCGCTATGTTGTTTAGTATAAAGGCAATATATATGCTCACATAAGAGGGAAATCTTATAGGGGATCAGTAAAGAAAGGCAAATGACAGACTAGAAAACCTAAGTCTAGAGCCCAGCTCAGCACTGGCCAGATGTGTAATTCTGGGCAAATTATTTCACTCAGGCACTCATATTTGAAATGGTGAATAATTAGAACATTATATGGGTTGCAAATTGTCTGAACAGAGTAGGTAGAATCTGAGAATATAATGGGGTTATGAGGAAAGAACACATGCAGAAAGAAAGCTGAGAGGGAGTAGAGTGCAGAGGGATTTTTAACAGATGGGGGAAGTGTTGATGCTCTCAGAGGCCTGTGCCCCAGAGCGTGGTGGTGGTCTGAGGACTGGATATGTGTGGTCAGGTGAGGAGTGGGAATGAAGGAATGAAGGAACAGTCAGCGAGCTGTCTGAGACACTAGAGTTCTGAATTTTATTCCATGGACAAAAGAAAGACCCTTTGATAGTGACTTCTAAATATTATCTGCAAAGTATAATAAAGGTAAAGACAAGGAACAGGCACCACTACATGGAAACAGCTTGTGAGAGAGAAGAAAGCAGGAAGCTGGGCAGTCCAGTTGGGAATCAGGTGACACAAAGCTGCACCACTGAAAAGGCACTGAGGACTGAAGGAGATAATGGAGTAGGCAGAAAGCCACCAAGGACAGTTGAGAAGATCTGCAGGCAGGCAAGTGCATATTGGAGGCAAAGAGAAAAAGAAATCGTGAACAATTCCAGATTTCTGCTCTGGGGTGCCAGTGACGCCATTTACTGAAATTGGAGGAGAGCTGGTTTCAAGAGAGAAGCAAACTGTCTTTGAAATCATAAATTTGAAAGAGTGGTTAGAGATTCAAACTGAGATGTCTGACAGGAGACTGCAAATGTGTTTTATTTTATTTTTTTGTCTTTTTGAGACAGGGTCTCACTATGCAGTTCAAGCTGGCCTTAAGCTCACTTTGTAGCTCAGGCTGGTCTCAAACTCACAACAATCCTCCTGCCTCAGCCTCCCCAGTGCTGGGATTACGGGGATGCGCCACCACACCCGGCCTGCAAATGTGTTTTAAAGCTCTCGAGAGACATTGGGCCTAGAGGGAAAGTTGAGAGTAATAAGGAATTAAACAGAAATGTAAACTATACATTTAGAAGAGGCAATCCAAATATTAGTCAAGAAAACTGAAAATTACATGTGTAAATAAGACTCAAAGTTAAGAAAGGTCATCATTTAAGTGCAGATGCAAGAGAAGTGAGTGCAAGGAATGGTAAAGGGAGTTCCAAGAAAGTGAAGCAGTGGCACCAATTAAGAACTCCAAAAACTTTAACAATTAGTGGCTGCAAGGGTCAAGCCTACAGCAAGTCCCAGTAAGCCAAGTCGTAAGAGCAGAATATATTACTACATTGGGTAGGGAGGGACCAAAGCCTGGGCTCCCTGGACATAAGCAATAAATGGGCAAAGGAAAGGTTTTTACCTTGTAAAAAAAATGGGAAACACTTAAATATATTTGAGCTCAGGAAAATGCCTAAAACAGGTGATGTTGAAAACAGAAGTAGACATAACTTATAGGAAAACTTAGGGGCTAGATGAGCTCCACATTCCACGACTCAGGGCTCGGGGGCCAAGCTTACTCTCAGAGGAACAGTCACACTGAGAGAAGTGCTCAGAGCAGCTGCTCTGCACAGAGATGAAAGAATGGCAGCTATTCTTCTGAGAAGAATGTGTCAATGAAGCAGAAAAATGTATTAATTTCCTTAGATCTTAATCTTTTTGAGAGATGGTTCTGCTATGTTGCTCAGAGCATAGGCAACTCCCAGGCTCAAGGGATCATCCTGCTTCAGCCTTATGAAGAGCTAGGAGTACTAGCACAGAAGTCTGGCTATTATACTTATCTTTTTGCTGTTCTACATCAGGGATTGGCAAACTACAACCTGGTGGGAAAATCTGGCTTGTTTTTGTAAAATTTTACTGGAACATAGCCATGCTGCTGTATTTACCCATTGTCCAAGGCTGCCTTCATACTACGATAATGTAGCAGAAGAGTTGTTAATACTCGGCTCAAGCTCAATTCGGTGATCCACAAAGCCTAAAAGTACTTTGGTAGAAAGGTGAATGGCCCTTTGTAAAAAAGGTCTGCTTACTGCATCTAAAAAGGATTTGTGACACTTAACAAAGACCAGTGGCTATCTCAAGGAAAAGTAACTGTGTGACTGAACTGCTGTGTGAAGTATTGTCTTCCTGGACCAAGATTTTAACTTGAAAAAACTGCTTGACAGACTTTCAACTATGATGATTCAGACATGGCATTGAGCGGCTGTTACTTTCTCAGAAATAAGGAAAGTCAGCCTGTATCTTCATAGTATAGCTATTAGGAGAATTTCTCAGTAGTAAGGCAGGCACAGTACTGGTTGTCAATGATAAAATTTGATCTTTTATATGAAAACTAGAAGTTTTAAAAACTCTGCCACACAAGCTCGACAGCTTTTTCATTTATGCTGACTTCTTTGATACCACTGGTGGCATTCATGAATGCCGTTTATTCATAATTATGTAATGTATTGTGTCAACATTTAAAAGATGTGAATAATAGTTCCCAAATGACTGGTGCACAGTGTTAGTAAAAGATCCATTTAAAGTTCAAAGAAAAAAAAAGCACAAAGTAGAACAATAGACTTTAATACAAAATAAGTGTTGACATTGAACACAGCAATTTAATTTAAGAAACTACCACTTGGAGAGTTGTATAGCAAGAAAAACTTGCAAAAGTTTCTTTTAAAAAGGCTATTTAAAAGAGTCCTTACTTTCCAGCTACATATCTTTATGAAGTCAAACATTATTTATATAGTTCAAATAAAATAATACATCCCAACAGATATAGGAATAGATGTAAGCATCAGATTTGTATGAGGCAAAACATTAAAGAGATTTGTGAAAATGCAAAATACTACATTCTTGCTGTTTTTTTACAACTGGAATAATATCATCTATAAAACTTTACTCATGTCAGCTGGGCATGGTGGTGCATGCCTATATCCCAGCACTCGGGAGGCTGAGGCAGCAGGATTGTTGTGAGTTCGAGACCAGCCAGCCTGAGCTACAAAGTGAGCTTAAGGCCAGCCTGAACTGCATAGTGAGACCCTGTCTCAAAAAGGCAAAAAAACAAAACAAAACAAAACAAAAAAAAACAAAAAAAAACTTTACTCATGTTAATAAGTCAATAGGTTTATTATTCTTATTTAAAGGAATATTCTTATTTCCTGTTTTAATTTCTAAGGTAGTAAATACCTCACATAAACAAAACCTCTCCGAAGGAAGCCTGGAGGAGCCACAATTACTACATGAAGGTCTCCTGAAGCCAGTTTGACAGCTGCTATTTTCATAATATAGCTAGAAAGAGAATTTCTCAGTAGTAAAGCAGGCACATATTTCATTTTAAAATGGTTTTATATAGTGATCACATACATTTATGTTTTCCCTAGTAGATTTTATGTTTGTACTGCTCTACTTCCTCACCAAATGGTTTCTATTTTGAGAATTTTTTAAAAACATTAAACAAAAACTGGGCCTTGGAGATAGCTCACTGAACTAAGCACCTACCTAGGCAAAGGTCAAGGGCCCAGGTTCTTTTTTTTTTTCTTTTTTTTTTTTTTTTTTAATGTATCAGTTATTTAATTAGGTTCTTAGTAAGAAATTTAGAACACTAATTTATGAGGATAAACTCCATTTGTCAGAGCAAAAACAGATCACAGGTAGCCCCGGAGCTGAGGAACAGATTTGATTTTTGCTAAAATCTGTGAGTCCACTGCTTTCTGATCCACCTTGCGCTGCTCTGAAATCTGGT
>PVKA01003920.1:33816-104592 GCA_004027165.1 Ctenomys sociabilis | reverse complement strand
GATGTGTGTGTATGGACAGTACAGTTGGGATAGATAATGCTGGGCTTCTACATAATTCTATGAGAGGCAAGATCTGCACTAATGGTGGTTGGACAGGATGTTATGTCAGCTTCTAGTACTACGATCATCCACTAAGACAATAATTATTGAATTTTTGATATAATTCAGGTATAAAAAATAAGATAAGTAAGCAGCTACACTCTTAATTTACTGATAAGAGATATCTGCTAAAATAATATCTGTAAATATGATATCATGTATGCACCTTGTACAATACCAAAACATTATGAAAACAGTTTGCAATGTATTAATTTATCGAATCTGTATTGTTAAGGTGTCTTGAAACTGTCTGGTTGACATTTGTGGCTCAATAAAAAAAAAAAGTTTTCCTTGTAATTTGATCCTACTTGTGGACCTGCCCACTCTCATTAGAGACTGCTGGATTCCTTCCCTCCTCTTGCTCCTACCACCAACCTACCAGAAGGTCCAGGGAACTCCACAGAGTATGCCCTATACTAATGGTGATGAACTTCCCTAGTCATCACTTTGTCTCCCTCACTACTTTTTTTCCTGTGGTACCAGGGATTGAACTTAGGACCTTGCGCTTGCCTGGCAGGCACTTATTCCCCCACTACTTCTCAGATGGACCATGCCAGTAGCCTGTGGCCAGTTGTCCTGCCTCAAACTGTCACAAGAAACAATGTGCACAGTAACTGTTTGGATTAGGAGAGTGAGGAGAAACTCTCCAGACCAGCGGAGATGAAGGGCAGCTTGCACTGAGGGAAATGTGTGCAAAGCATGACGGCATCTATCTGTGAGCTCCCCATGAATGGCCTGGAGTATCAAGCAACTCAGAGTAATTATAGAGTCTGAGAAACAATGGGACATAGGCTGGGAAGAAAGGCTAACAGTGAGGGACAAAGACTTGAATACTGTGCTGTCATGGTTTGGGGTTTTGCAAGGGAACAATACAATACAGGACACATAAGATTACTTTATAATTAATCACCCCAAGAATCATATACATAGAGTGCAGGAACTTTGTCCACACACTGAAGACCAAGGAATCCAGATGAGGGCCTGGATTCTACAATAATGTTCTATATGAGTCCAGCTGAAGACCTAGAGCTTATAACAATGCCTCCCACAAGTCCCACTGGAGGCCTACAGTCCACAACAAAGTCTCAAGCAGGCCTGCTTTATGCATCTGTGCTGGAAAGGCCCAAAGGGCAGTGGCAGAAGCTAGGAAGTCTATACCAGCAGAATAAAGGATCTGCACTAACAGGTTGAGGGATCTCAACTGGAGCTAGGAAGCAATGTGCAAAGGAAGCTTGAATTTCCCTGCAAAGTACCACAGCCATCTTCAGCAACTGTGAGGTCCCAAGCTCGTCCAGTGATGAGGAAGGCTGAGTTCCCATCAGGAAAGCCAACACAACAAGCTTCTCCATGAGGCTGAGCAGTACACCATCTTCCCCTCTGGAGCCAGAAAGCAATGCTCAAGATGAGGACCAGAGTGCCCCCAAAGTGGATTCCAGCCATTCTCAGTGACAGTGAAAGTCTTCCTCTGATGAGAACAGCCACATATCAGAAAAGCCAGCATGACAAGGTCCTAAAGCAGAATAGCCCAAGAGAGCCGACAGTTTCTAAAGCTCCTACAAACAGCTTCCCTAACAGCCTCTCTGGAGCTTCTCAGTTCTGCCTCTTATGCTGCTGGCAACAATCCTCAGGTGGGCCTCCCATACCCAACACCATGCTAGTTTAATTCAGCTGGGTGAAACAAGTTGACCACCAGTTAACAATCCACTACATATGCCATGTTTTTAGTAACCCAATGCTGACAGCTATACAGGAATTGTACAGGTTAGGTAATATAAGGTTTTGCTTCCATTCACAAACTCCACATCAGGTGATAAACACAATTTCCACACACCAACACAAATGTCATCTTCCCCAACACTGCAAAACAGATGAAGTTTGTGAACTGAGGCGCTGCCATAACGCACATGCTAGTCTTGAAGTGAACATGTAAGTGTGTGCATTTTGGTTGTTGGGACATGCAAGTTGAGGTATTCAGCTGGATATCTGAGGTAAGCTAAGCAAGGCCATCAATATGACAAATATTACATGGATATGCAACATGTAGCCCAAGAAAAAACATGTAACGTAACTGATTATACTGAATTCTGTAACACAACAGTAACAACAAGGGAAGAAATTGTAGGTAGTGAATGCGGAGGCACCTGAGTAACTAGAAATAAATAGCTCAGACTTCCATCACATGGAAGGCAACTTTGTTTTGAGTATTTCTCTACCATTTCCAATTTTTTTTTGTGGTGGTGGTACTAGAGCATGAACCCAGGGCCTTTGCCCTGGGTTCTCTATTCTACATCACTAACTCTTTCTTTGTTTTATATTTTGAGACAGAATCATGTTAAGTTGCCCAGGCAGGACTCAAACTTGGGATCTTTCTACTGCAGTCTGAAAGAAGGCTGGGATTGCAGTTGTATGCAACATTTGGTTTCAATTGCATTTTAAAGTAAGACTCGTTATTAAAGTCATTTTTTATTGCAGATATTCAAACCTTTATTGCAAAATGGGCTTTGTGATGATTTTGTCCAGCTCCAAGCTTACACGTATGTTTTTTCTCTTCATCATTTTTTATTAGCACGTTTGTAGTACATGATGTTTATATTCTTTGTGTAGAGTTGGTACATATATACATCTTGATTACCTTTTTCATCTTCTTCCCCTTCTGCCTACCTCCATCTCTTGATCCCCACCCCACTTGAAAAAAGATCTATTTTTCTATTTCTTACTATCTTTTATTTTGTTCTCTATATTTTGGGTTCTCATACAAGAGAATCCACACAATATTCAAGATTGTGTGCCTGGTTTTTTTTTTCAGCTAACATGGTTTCAAGCTGTATCCATTTTATTATCTTATTTCTATTTTTCTCTGGGAAGGAACACATTGTGTACTTGAAGGTGAGGATGCAGTTTCCTGTTGGCAGTCTTTCCCCAACTAACCATGCTGACTTTAACACAAGCCATCACATACTTTGAAAGGATGAGGGGTTACACTGCATGAGTCCTGGGGGAACTCATGGACCTGTAACTGCTGATAATAGAACAGGGTTTATTTTATTCATGAGTCCTACACCTGCTTTATTTAAAGTGTTGGATATTAACAAGGGGGAGGCAGTGACGAGCAACAGGAAATCTCATGTGATGAGACAATACAGACAGGATTTCTGCAGGAAAATTCAGAAAGGAGATTCTTCATGCTGTCTGCACAGGTCACAGCTCTTTACCTTTCTTTCCTCAAGCCCAGAAAGGAAAACAAAATGTCCTGGTTGGCATTTGCTAACCTTTAATGGTACAGATTGTTGAACCATACAATAGAACATTCTAAATAGCAAACAAGGGAAAAATAGCATCTCGTTAAATTCAGTATGAGAAGAACATTTTAAGTCCATCGATCTTATGGGATGAGGTGCTGGAAATGTAAAGCGACATCCCAAAGGAGATACTAAGTTATAAGAAGCAAAAATTCCAGTGACATACTGATGAAGCCACACATGCAGTATCTTTTCTGTTTCTCCACATCTGCCCTCTCCTCTTCTTCTGCAGCTCACCCTGTATGTGCACCTTGCCCCTCTGGTCTGCCTCTGGGCAGGCTGGTGGGGAGCTTAAGTGAGAACCACAGAAAAGCAAGGAGTGACAGGGCACTCGCTGCTCTTGTCCATCTGACTCCTATGGAATTGTTGGCCTCTGCCTCCTATCAATCCTCATGCAGGACAAAACTCCCTAGACAGGATCAGTTCAGGTGCTGGGTGGTGCCAAGCATAAAAAAAGGTGCATAAAAGGATCACAAGAGCCTACCAGAGCTTTCTCTCAGTACTCCTAAGCCATAATTAATAGCTCCACTCAACATATATCTAAGATATGGCAGAAAAAGCACTGCACTTAAATTGAACAATCTGAGAGTTGGATAAAGGAACCATTACTAAAGGTAGGCAGGGTGCAGGGAATGAGAAACAGTGAAGCACTCAGAACAGGCAACAGTGGGAGCTCTCAACATCCTGGGCCTGAAAAGGCAAGGGGAGGAAACATTTCTCAAACCAAGACAGGCAGGACTGCCTACGTGTGTTGTGGAAAGAACCATTTAAAAGAAATAAGGCAGCCCTGGACTAACACTTTCCCTCTCTCATGAAGGTTGACAGGAGGCGGAGACAAACAGTTCCATAGGAGTCAGATGCTTACTTTCCCAGCCTCCCTCGCAGCTAGGACTCAAACATAATGCAGGCACAACCATTCAGATGGCCTTGACTCTTGGCATCACAAGGACCAGCCAGGACTGGAGCCCATATCTATTTCCAGAGGGAGCAGCAGAATCTAGTGCTAGGCTTGGGGTACGAACATCACACCTGGAGGAGCTTGTACCAAATATGGAGCAGAGCTAGTTCTCTGAAGAGATTTTCTGTATTTCTCCTGTGGAAAACCTCCCAGAGCCATTCAATAGCCTTGAATTATTTTCTTTCCTGCTCAGATGAGCCAAGGTTGCTATACAGTTTGGCTCTAAGAACAAAGCTTGATATAGAAACCAAGTCAAATTTCTTTGAGCCCGAGTCTAACATCCCAAAACAGTCAATTATCATAAGTTTAAAAAATATGTTTGAGCATCTATTCTGTTTAAATTGCTATGCTAGTGCTACAAAGCTAATTAAGATAGCAAGTAAATGACTGTAATCAATATGATAAACACTTCAATAGAAACCTGGCTTTGGAATACAGATACAGAAGGGATCCACTTTGTTGTGAGGGTTTCAGAATATTTCAGGGAAGTAGCAAGGTGGACAGAGAGACAAGCATGTTAAGGAATAATGGGGCTATGGACTGGCCTGCCCTGTCAATGAAGGTGAGCTCCCTGGAGGAGAGGTTAGAAAGGGAGCTGGGGACAACTGTAAAGAGTCCGGGCAAGGAGGAGGAGCCACTGACATGGCTCAAATGATGGACTAAAGAGGAGGAAGAACAGAAATGAGAAATCTATGAGTTCCATGAGGGGCTATGTCTGCAGCACATGTCATGGGGCTGAGAGGGAAGACAGATCTGAGAAACAGTTAAGGAGATGCCACAGTTA
This sequence comes from Ctenomys sociabilis, assembly GCA_004027165.1. Lineage (NCBI taxonomy): Eukaryota > Metazoa > Chordata > Mammalia > Rodentia > Ctenomyidae > Ctenomys > Ctenomys sociabilis. Next base: position 99,452 of record PVKA01003920.1, on the reverse strand, counting down.
GATTGCTGCCCTGCTGTATGGGGAGAGCTGAGGAAAATTCCAAGATGGTCAGAGGTTCTAGCCTGAAGAAGCATGGGTGTGACATGTACACACACGTGTGTGTGTGTGTGTGTGTGTGTGTGTGCGCACGCGCATGCGCGCGCGCAGTGGGTATTTATAGAAAATATAGAAAAATAATCAAGCAGTACAGATTTTGGATGGAGGAAAAAAATAGCACTGGCTTTGGGCATGTCCACATCCTTATCTTTTGGAGGAATAGTGGACAGATTTGTCTGAGCTGGTATTTTGTCTCTAATGGCTACTTCATTTAGGGTCAGGAATGAGGTTGTTTCAAAGATGACTGCTATGAATTGAATTCCCTACTATTTATGGGGATATTTTATTTACTTTGGACATAACATAGCCTTAAATTATGTTTATCTAAAACATCTCTATGTTGGTTGTTAGGAATATAATTCTTTAGAAAAAGTAAAAGTAGGCTCTTTAAATTCTTTTCATATTAACCTTGTCTCTCTATTAGGGTATCCATATGATGCAGCTTGACTTATCTAGGCTACTGTCAGACTCACACTAGAACACTGGGGGTCACTGGACACATGACAAACTCCATCCCTCTCCATTGTCTGTCTGCTGGTGACTTCCTCCATCCCATCCTTAATCTTGACTTCTTCTGCCAAGTTCAGTTTTGAGATCTGGCAATGGCAAGCCAGGGCTTTCCAATAACACATCCTTTTTATGTGAAGTTAAAAACTTCAAGAATGTGTCTGGCTCCACCTCATTCTGGATAGCGCTTGCTCTTTTGCTTAAAGAGTAAAATTATTCTAGTGGGATTTTGAAAAGAAGTGTCTGGACCTTGGGTATGATGACAATTTTAGACTCGGGTGCTAAAACAGCACTATCACTGTGCACTTGGCAAAAGGAAACACTTAGATTTTACCAGTGAATGGCTTTCATTTATCAAACTCTCAGCTTGCACACAAAGTTAAGGCCATGTAGTAAGCATTATCCTACAATGATACACATTGATGAAAGCATGAAATAATGACTAGTAGCTTTATATGTTTTCTGGAAACCAAACACAGGAACAGCTTTATTACTCCACACTTTGGGAAAGAAACAGAATATACACAGTCCTTTATTCATTTCTGTTTTCTACTCAAACTAGTGTTTGCAAAGCAGAATGATTCTTTAGTAGACCATGACCTCTTTGAGGGTGGAATCAGTCCAAATCTGTATTGAGGTTCATATCCACTGAGTGCTTTTTACCCCTGCATCTGCACCACAATACACAATAGATGGCTGCAGTCAAATGCAAGTTGGTTGAATCAGTCAATGGTCCATGGCAAACGAACTTGCAAAGAGAAGAGAATAATTTCTCAGCCACAATGATTGGGCAAGTGAAACTGCCATGCTGGTGGCACCACTGGCAGCAGCATGAGACATGCCACATGACATGAGATTTTAAAAGCGTGGAGAAGCTGCACTCATGGATAAGCAACCTAGTTGTCAAACCAACACTATCTTAAGAGATTTTGTTTTGAAGTCATAAGTGTTATATAAGCAATAAATTATGAAGGCTAGGCATGTGAATAAAATTTAATGTCATCATAAATTTTATGACAGGGTTAACCTGACATATATTTAATGACATGCATAATCATTACTATGCAGAATTATAACCAGACATCAATAATCACAGTTCACACCAATGACTATAGGAGACTTTAGTTGTTTAGCCAAATCAACTGCTTTGGTATATTTTCCTTCTACTTGGCATTAGTTCTCCACATCCACAACAACCATCAGTGATGCTAAGCTGCTCTGCTAATTTGAATACTTTAATCTCTGTCATGTGTTGCTAGAAAACCTCTCACTGAAGACAGGCAGCAGACCAAGTGTGACTGTATTCACTCTTCACCTAACACACACCAGCGAGAGTTTGGGGAGCTCTGCCCTTAGTCCTCTCTCCTTACCATTTCCAGAGGTTCCAGCAATGCCCACCTCTGCCTGAAGGAGTTTTCTGAAACTAAAGTGCACCTCTATGACCCAGAGAGACACACTGGAATTGAAGGAATATTAACAACTCCCAGGTGAGGTAAAATCCTCACCTGGGGTAATAATACTGAGGCTTGTGCTCAACACTGACTACCAGTGTGCAAGGGGCGTCCTACTGTAGTTAAAGACTTACTAACATGTCCTGTGACAGCCTTTATTTCTTTACCTCACTTCTCTCTCTTACTAGCATTTCATACTCATCTCCCAAACAGAACACTTTCACTTGAATCCATCTCCAAGGAGGACTAAAGTAAGATCCCGCTCCACGATGGGCAGAAGGGCTCTGAGTCTTCTCAGGCATTCTGCAAGCATCATGGCAAGGGCCCCTGTGGTCCTATACACACGTGCACACATGGGCATGTGTGCATGACATCCAGGCTCTTTGGACACCAGCTAGTTACAGGTAGCAGAAGAGTTTAAACCCATGACTGCTTCTGAGATCCATTCAGTCACCATGTTGCAGATCACAGGAAAATAAAAGGATGGGAGATCACAAAGGATGGAGAATGTTCTCTGGATCCCCAACAAGCTGAATGAGGGTGAAGGATAAGATAGCACTTGGTTCAGGCAGAGTTGGGAAGAGACAGATGCTTGGCTGAGGGTCCACATATCTCCAGGCAATAGGTCGCTAGTGGTTCTGATATTTAAAACTATAATTCTCAGCTTATTCTCACTTGATAGGAGCCAGTACAGTTCAAACACCTTAATTCTACAGCTAGAAAAAAGGAGTTAAGCACAAATTGCTTTGGGAAAGGGTATGAAAAGCATTCAAGCTAAAGTGTAAATGACTCACAGATCTTTTTATATTTTTACTTCAGGGAAATGTTTTAGCACATAAGGTTACTATGGAAGAAGGGAGAAGGCATGATGGTCCTGTTCCACAACAGGTAGAGAAAGTGGAAACAGTGGTGACCAGAACATCATCTGTGCTTCATTTGGTCCACTCTAAGTGATGGGAATGAGCACAGAGAGATGCCCTGTAGAGAAACATCACATGCCATCCTGCTACTGGGGCACAGTTTAGAGCAGACAGAGATCACAAGAGAGACTTACAATGCTTCATTCCAAACCAGAAACAAACGCATGAAGTATAGCCTCTCTGGCTGGTGCTAGAAAGAGACCCAGTCCCTGTAGAGTGTCAGTGCTGCTGTGACTGCCTTGTAGCTGTAGGCAGGCTCCCTGAAGTCCTTGGGCCTCAGCTTTGCAGTCTGCAACATGGACACTATCTCATGCAGCTTGTGGCAAGGCACACATGGGGTGCACCTGGGGCCAAGCCAAGAGCAGCCTCTGAGTTGTCTGCAGAGGCAGGAACCTCTGCTCACTGGATTTCCATGAGGCAGTCTACTTACTCTTCTTTCCTCATCTGCAAAATACTTTAAATCTTATGCATAAGATTGGTTCAAGGATCAACAGAAATAATCATGGTACTTGGTGCTATTAGCTGCTAAAGTACAGGATGCTGTGTAGATGTTTACCATGTTGAAAATAAAACTCTGCTTGCTACGACTCTGTGAGCCCTCTCAGAGGGCCAAAGTCAGACTCTGTGTATGTAAATGCTGTGTGCTTTTCTGCATTCCACCCACAGAGGACTCATCCTGTTATTAACACTTGCGGAGTGGATGTCGAGCCACCCCCGAGGCCTAGCATTTAATTCTAGTTATTATATTAAATATTTGCTTTTGAATAGTATTTGAATTGACAGGTTCTAGATTTTTCTGGTTGACAAAGCCTCCTTTATGCTTTGCAAAGAGGCTACAATTGGTATTCTGACTACACAACTACAATTGTGGAGGTTTATTAAAGCCAAGGTTCACTATAACTTTGTGCCTGCTGGCACAGAATTCAGCGTAAAATGAACTTTACTTGGCAAAGAAAGGTTGACTGGAAGAGATAGGGCATTTTTAGGTAGCTTTAATTTTTAGGTCTTGTTGCCATTCTGAACTATCTTTGATCTGCTAGATAACATAGCCCATTTCTAATTTAGAGGGGCTCTTAACAAAATAAAATGCAATTTAATAGCCAAGTCCACATTAAGCATTATAAACCAATAATAATATGGGCACAGATTTAAAGGCATTAATGGTTAAAATATCCCCTTAGGCACATTCTTATGGCTTTTGCACTGGGCTACACCCCCAGGCTTTTAAATTTTTGACCAGAGTCTCCCAATATCCCTAAATTGCCCAAGCTGGGTTTAAACTTGAAATCCTCATGCATCAGCCTCCCAGTGTGCTTGGATTAGACAAAGGTCACCATGCCTGGCTTCAGGCACATTCTTTCATGTGAATGCACCAATGCAAAATGAAGATAAGGATGCATTTTGAAAAATGAAACAAACCACCTCTGAAACAAAGTCTTAAATATCTCAAAGCCAAGGTGGGTTTTAGAACGCAGTTGATTAGGTTAAACTTTGGCCGCCTTAGTGTTTCTCCCTCAAAACATGATCTTTGAGGGACTTCCTGTATAATATACAAAGGTATTTTTCAAAAGCATTAATTTGAACACACTGCCTGAAGAAATTAGTAACGTTTCAGAATACATATAGGAAAATGATGTCGGTGTTTATAAAAGGATGCTCTTTTCTGACTTATTATCTCTTATGACCTGTCAAGGCAATGATCTTGTCACTGTAAAAAAGTGCACTGATAGGTATAAAACTGTGTATGGGGGGCTAACAGAATGAAGGACTTTCGCTAAGGCAAGACACAGTAACATATCCCAGCAAAAGGGGATTTCAACAAATTGAACTATTCTGTCTTCAAAATGACAAAGAAATAAAATTATTCATTAAAAAACTCATTATATCATTAAATCTTATTAAATCTCCAAGTGGTGCATACAGCCCATGTATTTAAGCCCACTACCTTTCTTTCAATGATACTGTGATTCTCAGCACATTATTTGTGTATGTTCTATGAAAGAAAATGTTGCTAAACTGTACACATCTTTTGTTAGGCAATGTCATTTAACCTAGAGCAAAGCAAGTGATTTTCCTATAGTTAAAAGTGAATGATGTGAAAATGAGAATAACAGATGCTCTGTCATGTTGTCCAAATTTAATGCCTATGAATTTTATGCTACAGAGCTTTTTCTTTTTTTCTGGCAGTATCAGGGATTGAACTCTGGACTTTGCATTTTCCAGGCGCATGCTTAGGTTGCTGAGCTATATCCCCAGCCTCTGAATTTTCTTTTATATGTAACTAAGATGTTAAGTAGCATGGTATCAGTAGCATATTACTCTTCAGTCCCCCTATGTCAGATCACAATGTATCATTTATATAACTGCTTGTAGTTTATTCCTTTGCTTTTTTCCCCTGTGAATCCCTGTAACAATTTTTAAAAAGTAGTAATAATGTAACTGTTGTCATTCAATTCCTATAGAAAAGCCAATAATCTGTTTCCAGTAGTAATATATATGGAACACCATGTAGGGATAAAGGAGGACAAATTAAAAAATGGAGAGGTTTATCATTTTAAAAATAAATGTAATCAATATGTCTCATGAACATATAATAATGAATAATTAAAAGAACTTTTTGAACTAAATCCCATAGCCTAAATGAAAAGCCCATCATATTTAAGGTTAAATTACAGCTAGCTGCTAGCTACAACACTGCATCACTGTCATCTGAGTGAGCAGAATGCTTGTTAGGGGACAGTGTTGCAGGGGACAGTGGTTAGGTTTTTAGAGCCTAAAGACAGAAAGTGATCACACCTCTCTCAACCAGGGACCCTGGACCAATCAGGTTACCTCTGCTATACAATATTTAGACACCCAAACACATGCCATTAATAAGCATCTGAAAGCTTCACGCTGAGGGGAACGGCATTTGTCTGAAAAAGGCATGTTGGTTTCCAGTACACAGCATTCTGTAAATGTAGGCTAGGGCTTCCTTTTGCCAGGTGTCAAATGTATTATTAATTCTACCCAGCTACACACACCTACACAGGCTCCTCATGGTGTTTTATCAATGGTTAAAGGTTTGTGAATAAGATGGCTTTCCTAATGGGATTAACCTGATTCTTTTCTTAAAAAATGTAATCTTGAGTCTACCCTCTAAATGATGCTTTAACTGGGGCAATGGATGTTATAAAAGGTGCACTAGTTTCTTAGACATTAAACATTATTCACAAAAGAGAACTACTTTTGAAAGATATGTGTCTAAGATGGGAAGAAAAGATTTCTACTTCTAATTACAAACAATTTGTGTGAAAGCAAACAAAGACCCACCTACTGGCACTTCTCTGAGTATCCTCATGTGCAGTTTGCAAGGTTGAAAAGAGGAAAGAAACATGTCTTGATGGTACCAATAGAATTATATGAATTTTAATATTACTAAGGGGAAAGTCTTTGAAGCATCTATGAAAATGGTATCACAATGCATTTATTGAGGTGTGGGTGAGCACCAGAATCAAAAAAGGAGGTTAAAACAAATGATTCTAACCCAAGAGAAAAATGCAGTAGTTATTGATATACCTTTCACAATTCTCTTCTATAAATATAGCTTATAGAAATACCATAATTTAAAAATACATCAACTAATTTTGCATGTTTTCCATATTTAATATTATACCTTTTGGGGGCAATCATTTTTGGAAATTGTCTCAAAACATGGAGAAATATTTTTTGGTTAAAATAATTCAATACACAATGGAGATATCATGAAAAGCCCCAAATATTTCCCATCTTGTATAAGAAGCAAACATGTATTCATTTATAATACATTGGAATAACCACATTGAGTTAGGTCTCTACATTTATCTTCCTGCCTCTTATCTGGCAATCTGAGCAACATTTTTCTATCATCTTATTTGAAATTGTATGTTTATTGTTTTTAAATTATCTTTAAAATTAAAATGTACTTATACCTTGCAGCACCATGAGGAAGCAAAAGAAAAGCCAAATTTGCAGCACAGTATTTCTTCAGACCACCCCACCCCATCTCTCCGAGTTCCATTCTTTGTCCCTAACTAACATGCATCATCCTGAAGCAATGATGTAATTTTTGACTAGGGCATAAACAGCCTTTTGGTTGCACAGCAAGACATATGTTGTAAAGGGAACTGGTTCAAAACAAGCATGTTTCTGAAGAACAAATGCAAGCCCTCACGCACGCCTCCAGTGTCAGAGCCTCACATCTGTGCCCTTTGTTTTCTCTATGGGCAGTGGTAGCACACTGTTTTCATGATTTCTCTCACTAATGAACTGCTATAAATTTGTTTTTGATATTCCAGAGAGCCCTAACTTCAGTTTCTGGGCAGTGCTGAGGATGCACCCTATATTCTAGACTCACTTTTGGCAAGGTGTGCTCTCAGCACTGTGGGCGATTTCCATGGGAGAATAGTCTATTTAAAGAACTACTGTCCCAGCATTATACACAAAATCATTTATGAAGATGCAAGAGACACAGAAAGCTCTCCATTATGTTTGCACAAGCACAATGCCACTGTCCCTCCCCGCTCCCCAAGGTGGGTGGGAGGAGGTACTCATTTGAGAGAAAAAAGATACAGAAAATGTTCACGCGGGCGGCCACAGGAGGGGAAATGGAGGCTCTCCAAAGCATGCGTGCACACGGGCCTTGACCCCACCAGTGAGCTGCGAGTTCAGACTGGCAGCTCACATGCGGCTCTGCGGCTGCAGGAAGGGAAGGAAGTGAAGCTCAGCCAGGAAGACAGACGACATCTCAGCGAGTGTGTTAAAAGAGATTTTTTAAAAAAAGAATAAAGGCCATATAATAATTTATTTTAAAAACTTCTCACAGACTAAAGCCTAGAAAATGCTCTCAAATGAGAACATATACCAATGCAAACTCACCACTGCCTTCACCTTTAATTTATAGGCAACTAGGCTCACAATTCTTAAAGTCACTTACTTTTAAAAACAGAAATGAAACATAAAACACATAATGTTAATTTTCCATGTAAACTTCTAGGCAGAAATGAAAAAAAAATTAAATGTCATATAGGAAACAGCGAAATCCTGACTTCTGAGGTATTTGAAAAGGATGTTTCAAGAGAAAAAAATCATGGATCTCATAATTATGTAGCTGCCTGGATTAGGCAGGCACCTTGATGAGAGATTTAACATTAGGAAGCGAGTGGTAAAATTGGTAAGAACAATGTGAGTGCTACAAAATCAAACTTCTCTCTCAGATTTCTTTGTACAGACTGTAGGATGTTTTGCTGGCTTTGTTCACTGATACATGATGAATAAAACTTGTCCCATGGTAGGTAGTCAACATAACACATATTTGTTGAGTAAATACAGAAAAGCAATGTATGGTATTCTTGTGAAATTATGCCAACTATCTGCACACTGTTATTGAGGTAGACAAATAGTCTTTGATTTAAATTAGAGGACAAGAATTTTCAGTGGAACGTATTTATTGTTATTAAACAAGACATTATTGTCTGCGCAAGAATGAGCTCACCTGGTCCCAGGATGCATGTGCAGGAACCCCAGGCAGTGGAGAACACGCCTGGGGCCAGAGAGTGGCACTCCCGCTACCTGAGGACCTGAGGAGGACAGCAGAGCTCCGCTGCTGGTCACCCTGTGCCAAATTAAGGAAAACTGCATGGGTGATCTCCTGTCTGTGCAATCAGCCCTGAAAGGGGATGCTTGTTACTTGTTGATGAAGAAACTAAGTGTAGTGCTCTTCTCTGATGAGCACTGGAGGGGGATGTTAGCCTTCCTTTTCATTCTGGATTTAGGGCCACTATACAAGAACCAGTGTTTTGTGTGCACTGTCTCAGGGGAACTTACCCCCTTTTGACCTCTGTAAAGTGTAGGCAATTGATTCAATCAAGAGTTAAGGTTCAATAGTTAATGCATGGCATTCCAGAATTCTAGTTGTTACTTAAATAGGCTACCAACATGTCATCCCAGTAATGTCCTACCAGCAGCCCCAGTAGCCTAATGGATAAGGCATTGGCCTCCCAGTAATGTCCTACCATCTTGATATTGGTACCTTAAATATGGGCACCAATTTTAATGTAATCAGGTATTATGCACTATGGTGGCAAATTCATAAATTTTGATGTGTCTAAAATTACTTAAAATTATTACAGTATATAGTATGTTACCACAACAACCAGAGGAAACAGGAATTCTCCCAGTCTTTTCTTCCTAGATGAGGAAACATGATTGAGTAGATATTTTCACTGAATTTTTCCCTGCCTTTTATTGCTATGTATGAATGACTCACTTGTTAAAGATTACTTTCTAATTGCTTTATGATGCCTTATTACTATTTTGTTAAAGGTATCAAACAATATTGAGCAACATGTATAATAGCTAAATTAAGACTAAAAGGATTTGCTTACAAATTTCTAAACAGTGAAATATACCTTCTTGTTACTTGCTTCCAATCTGTTATTTTAAAATCTAAAACATCACATATTTGATATAACAATAAAAAATTCCTTGTGTACAGATAAATGTTTACATGCTTACTACATTGACTAGCAGTTGTCATGCTTTCCAATTAATGAAATATGTTCTGCTAATGTTTATATAGTTTAAATGATCAAAGTAGGTTTATGAATTCATAAAATAATATGATGCTTCTCAAGATACTAACATGTCTTATGCTACAAGAATGTAGGATCAAATTTACTTGGAAATTTAGCATCTTCTACTTTAAGAGTACTTCTAATATTTCAACATGCCTAAAACTGCATATATAAACTTATGCTTATCTGCAGTTAATTCTTTAAAGGTATGGGAAACAGATTTGCTTGTGGTACCTAACTTTGGTGATTCCATGTAATAATCTGAATTGGTAATAAGTCAGGGGTTTAATTCATAGTGAGTTTTTTTCTTACAATAAAAGAAGTGATTTAAACAATTAATGGTTCCCAGAAAATGTATCAATTTTTGAAGATGAAATAACATGTTCTACTGATGCATTATCTCTGTGACCTCCCAAGAGGAAACAGAATTAAATTCAGTTCAAATGGAGAGATTTTAAAAGAAAAAGTGTTGGCAAGCTTAGAGGGCACAATGTGAGGTGCAGAGAAGGTGAAGGTGGCAAGCTCCCCACTCCCAGTCAGAAAACAGAAAGGGGGCAAGAGCATTGCTGGAGCGCGAGCTGAAGCTCAGGAGGAGAAGCAGAGCTGCTGGGCGGGAGATGGAACGTTGAAAGGAGGCAGCCATAACCAGGGACTTGGGGGTCATTTCTTCCCATTACCTGGTCAACACAGGGACAGACAGAAATACTCTAACTTCTTTCCTCCTGCCTCTGACTTCTTGATGCTTTGTTCCCTTGGCGAGGCCCTACTGGAAGCCAGGGAAGGAGTGAAAAAAGAAAGGTGGGATGGCTCAGTAGGCAGGAATGTGTTGCTTACCTGTCTGTCATCAAGCTTGATGTTGGTGTGCAAGAACAAGCATGGTTCTCTGATAATTTCTGGAAGTCTATTTTCTTTCTAATATTTTTGGTACAGAGTCTTACTATGCAGCTCAGACTCACAGTGATTCTCCTGCTTCCAGCCTCCCCAGTGCTGGGGTTACAGGTATGTGCCACCACGCCCAGATTCTGTGGCCCTGTGTGCCTCGGGGCAGGGCCAGCACAGCATGTGGTGCAAGGGATCAAACCCTGGTCCCTGCACTTGCCTAAGAAGGCACTCAGTCTACTGAGCTATCTCACTGGCCTTTTATTTATTTTTTTATTTTTTATTTTTTGGCAGAACCGGGGATTGAACTCAGGCCCTTGCACTTGCCAGGGAAGTGCTTATTCCACTGAGCCATCTCCCTGGCCCCATCACTGGCCTTTTAAAAGAATCTTTAAAACTTCAACTTCCCACCATGTATTATTTTTACATTTTCCTCTCTTTAAGCTCTATAAATTTTTTTTTTTTTTTTTTTTTTTGCATTGTCCTTCTGGTGACTTGAATGTCGTCCATGGTTCAACAAATTTCCTAGTGCCAACTAGGGATCTTTTCTCTAATGGTATCTTTTCTCTAGGATCCCATTCTAAGAGACTTCTGAACTGTCTTTATACAATCATTAATGATTGTGGGACACAGGACATTTCCCTCACATTACTATTAAAATTGGTGATAACATTCCTAAAATGTTAGCTCGGCTACCCCATTTCTTTGGTAAATATCCATGTATTTGAAGTACATACCTGAACTGCTTGAATGTTCCCTAGTTTATTAATCTTATATGTATGCGCAAATTTTGTCTATCTTCTGATAAGATAAACTATTGCAAAGAATTATCAAAGATAACATTTTCAAGAGGCCTTCTTAGTAGAACCAAAGGAACAGGCACAAGTGGAGTCCCTCAGGGACGTGTACTCACCCCCATAACCGGGAAGCGTGGGGTCTTGCATACTTTGGCACCCCACAATGTCTGGTGAACTGACTGAACCTTGACTTCACCTTAGAGCAAACCACCCTAAACAGCACACAGGCAATCACTTTTGGAAAGAACTGTGACTAGTGTTTAATATCGTCTGTCTTTTTCTCCCATGCCGTTCTGTAGGAGCACATTTAAATTTTTTCCCTTTGACCTTAATACCATCTACTGGAATAACAGCTTCATACAGAATCCCTAACTCCACAGCAGATTCAAGACATCATTTTGAAAATGGTTTCAGCATCTTTTAACACAGAAGACAGGCAGTATCTCCTTTTGAACACAGACTAAGAAAATACATAATTTGATATTAATGTAAGAACTAAAGGCACTTTAAATGTGTTCTTTGATTCCTTAAGATCAAAAGAAAAACATTTTAAAGAAGAATCAAAATGTTCCCACATACCTGGCTTTGTTAAAAGGAAATCCTGCTTTTTTCTTGCATTAATAAAAACATTCAATTATAAGGTTAAATTTTAAACATAACTTTTAAAATTTAAATAGCAAAAGCATTGCATTTAACATGAATGTGAATAGGCAAAAAGCCACACCCATTAAGTACAGGTTTTGGTCAAATGTATTACTGTATTTCATTCTTTGCACAACTTAGAATCATTCCTATACTTTACAGTATAATTTAGGCATTAACCAGAAATGACGTTGGACAAAGTGGACCTTCTCTTCTGCTTAAGAGCAAGTGAACTAAGCTCTAGGGAATGGTACCGTCTGGGTTTCTGAACAAGACAAAAGTGACCAAATCCTGTTTGACGTGTATAAACAGTAGTGAATCCATTTTGATTTAATGAAAGGATGAGTTTGTTTCACGTCATGTGAGAAAATATTCCCCTCTTCCTGAAAATGCTCTCCCACTCCCACTGTGGTGGCTGCCTTTTCTGGTGGCAGCAAGGCTTGCCATCTGTGTGGCTACAGCTGTATTTGGCTCCCAGAATGCACTGTGGTGGCACACCCAGAGCATGGGGAGAGGAAAAGGTTACACCACATTGGAAGTCAAATGTAAAGGATGTAATAGCAATAGTATACATTTATTATTTGCAATATTGCAGTTCCCTAAGTTTTTGTTATTTTAAAATCTTCAGAGAAGCGATTTTTTAGTGCTTTACTGGTACTTCAACACCCCAAAAGCCTGAGAAAATTAAATCAAGTCAAGACATTTTCGAAACTACCTTTCACATTTTAGACTCTCAATTTTTTATTAACTAATGAATAATGGGGAGTTGTAGGTATATGTCCAGAAAGAACTGAAAATTTCACCTTCCTAAGAACCTAAAAGATGAAAAACAATTTCAACAGAATATTGCCAAAAAATCTTTTAGAATAAAATACTATGGTGATTGATGTAGACTTATCTGGTGCTACTCTGTAAGATGCATCTAAATGTCAACACTAACTTCAAATAACATAGACCTGACTTCCTGCACAGCAGAGATCTTGCTTAGCTGAGGTCTTGCAGATCACAATGACACACACTATCTATGGCTTCTGTTCCTCCAGGGTCCTCATCACGATTCTCACTGTGTGGAATGAACTGCAATTAAACCTATAAGTACTGAGGTGGACATCATTGTTTATGCCTGCCCAGAATCTCATCTCTAATTTTCTTTGGAGAGTCTCTTTATTCTAGAATATGTGTAGCTAATGCCAAACCTTTCTCCCAGGGGATATCAAACAGTCCATTCTCCACCTTCAGAGAGGGTAAGTGACTACAACTGCCCCTGTAAGAATGGTTCTGAGACTCTAGCTGCAAATACTGACCTCCTCCCCCAAAGAGCTATTTTCTTTTCCTTTCTAGGATTCAATAGTACCTCTAAGGGGCTAGCCTACAGAAACAGGTTGTCTGAAAACGAAGCCCAAACTGGAGAGATGTCCTGGTGACCTTGACTGACAGGGCCAATCATGCCTTAAACAGCAGGCCTTACCCAAGGCTTTTTGCATCAATCAAATAAAATCTTTAAGCCAGTTGGAACTGGTGGCGTCACTTGCAGCTGAAAGGATACTCACTCCAAAGCATAATAAGCCTAAAAATAAGCATGATTGCTTTTAAGTTTCCAATGGATTTTCCTCTTCATGTACATAATCTGCTTTAGTCTTCACAATTTGGGACTATTAACACTAAATTATTCTTCATTATTTTTTGAATACATGCTACATGAAAAAGGATGGGAGAGGGGAGGGGGTGATTGATCTGAAATTTCCCTCACATGGAAGAATAGTGGCAGTTACACATTTCAGGGCTTCAGTGGCCCTGAAATCAATTCATCAACTGAAAGAATAAACAGTAGCAGAGAGGTGATCTTCATTAATCCTGGAATGATACGCTATCAAGCTGTTGCAAATTGCCCACCTAAGAGTCCTAAGAGAATGGCTCAGACAATAAGACATTGATGGAATCATGTCAGGCATGGGGCTCCTTAGACTTTGCACATCTATGTGGGCACAGCCATTGTCACTGTAATAGGAAAAAAAGGATCAGAGGATTAATCATGCCTCAAGCAAAAAGGTCCAACAGGACCACAGGATGACAGGCCTGGCTGAGAAAAAGGCTCAGATACAAGATAGAGGGTCACAAGCATATAGACATGGCTGGCACTCGGTAAACATGTGTGGAGAGTGTGAGGTTCGCTCTCCATTGGTGTTTTTCCAGGTGCCTCCCTCAAGTAGAGCTGTCGCTCTTGCCCGCTTCACTGGATGTAGGTTCATGATTCAGCTCTCACCTCTTAAATTAGTTCAAGCTCTCACATTAGATGTAATCACAGCTGGCAGTGCTTTCTGGTTATGTCTCAAACAGGAGTCAGAAAAACATTTTGTGATTTTCATTTAAAGTAAAACTGCAGCCTCTTTAGTGGAGCCCACCCCTTTTCTTTCTCCTACCCACCCAATGACCCAGCAAGCCTAAGAATGAGGGTAGGGGCTGGAGATGGAAGAAACAAAGGAGCTGGAGCGGCAGACGGGAGTGGCTGTTCAGCATTCCAGGACCAGCAGGGTAGAGCACACCCTAGTAGTGCGTGGGAGAACTTGCCTCTAGGAGTCCCGCCCATGTGGAGGGAAGGTACTGGCAACTCGGGCACTCGTGCCGTGCCTGTCCAGCTCACCAGGTCCGCACTGGGTTCCACTTGCTGCACGCTATGGCTTGGCTGAATATGGCAGCTTCAGGGTGGCTTAGCAGTAACTAGAGCACCAGGAGCCCAGAAGGCAGGGTCCAGGCTGGCCTCTGTCAGGGTCAGAGCCAGGGCTTTGCTTTAGATTTGACCCTGACAGATCCACTGATGCGCTCTTCCTCTGACCATCTCTGGAAGTCTTAGTCTCAGTCTCTCAATCAATTTTCTCTGGAGCAGAATTTTGACTTTCGCGTTTGTAAATAAGTGTCTCTGTGTGGTTTTAATTCTACACGTGGAACAATTGATTTATGGACCAGATTACCTTGGAAAGATCACCCATAAATCACAAGACACTGCGTCGATACTCAAGGCAGTGATGTACAGGAAGCAGGCAGAAATGGCTCAGAGTACCTAACGCGTATGTACACTGCAAGTGCACAAAAAAGAAAGCAATAGTGAGCCTGAGTGCAAAACCGCTCTACTTGTCATCGCCTCGCACGCTTTTCTCTAAGGGGCCTCGTCCTCTTTACCTCCACTGCATCTTTAGCGCGCAGCCCAGGGTTAGACCCATTACAGGATCAACCCTAAGTGCCTGAGTGAATGAACGAATGAAGGCTCATCAGATGCCCTGAGACTGCGTTTCGGACACGCGCAGGAGGGCAGGAGGCCAGGAAAGGACCGCACACACCCTAGACAGCTGCCCGGGTGGGGGCCCAGCGCCAGGTGCGCCCACCAGAGCCCCAGCGCGGCCCCGCCCTCGCGCTGCACCTGGGACGCCCCAGCACGCGCTCTTTCCGCACGGCCGCCCCGCTCCTCGCGCCCGCTTGGGGGCGCTCCCCTTCCACCCCGCGCTCCCACGCGCCATTCGCCCTCTGCGATTCTGCTCGTGACCCTGACGCGCGCCGCCGCCTACCTGAGGGCCGGCGCGGGAGGCGCGCAGGAAGGACCGAGGACGCTGAGCGGGGTCGGGGCACGAGGCGCAAGGCGGGCGAGCGGTCGACTGTCGCTGACCGGCAGGGCGCGAGGACGCGCGAACGCGCGCTCCCGGCCGTCTCTCCTCCCGTCTACTCCCGGATAGAGCCCAACCCTGCTGCCACGCGCCGCCCGCCTCGCCGCGCCTAATAACAACGGCGCCCCGGGTCAGGTGGCCGCGCGCGGACAGGGCCGCCATTGGCCTGGCGGGGAGCGCGGCGCGCCAGGATTGGCTCAGGGGCGGGGCCTGGGCGGATCGAGGGCGGGGTTGCGGAGAGAGGCGGGCCCTGGCAGCGGAGGCGGGGCGAGGCCGTGGTCCGCGCCTTTGTGCCCGGCGCGCGCTCTCCGCCCCGCTCCGGCTGCAGCGTCCGCTGCATCAATAATTCAGAGCGGCGGCGGCGGCGGCGGCGGCGGCGGGTGCGGGCAGGAGGCGACAGCAGCGGCGGCTATGCATCCAAGTGCGGCTGGGCAGCCGCTGCACCCCTGAGGCCCGGGCGGGGCTCCCGGGCATCCCGCTGGGGACGCTTGTCCCGGAGCACGAGGGACAGCAAGAGTGACCGGGAGGCGTCGAGGAGCTGCGCCCCAAGCTGAGGAGGGGTCTTCAGAGGGGCTGGGGCGGGGGGCGGCTGGCGCGGGCAGCCCCCGGGGCGGGGGGCGGGGTGGGCGCCGGCGGCGCGATGCGGGGCGTCGTGGAGCTGCTGTTGCTGGGCGCTGCGTGGCTGGCAGGCCCGGCCCGCGCGCAGAATGAGACGGAGCCCATCGTGCTGGAGGGCAAGTGCCTGGTGGTGTGCGACTCCAACCCCACGTCCGACCCCACGGGCACAGCCCTGGGCATCTCCGTGCGCTCCGGCAGCGCCAAGGTGGCATTCTCTGCCATTCGGAGCACCAACCACGAGCCGTCCGAAATGAGTAACCGCACCATGATCATCTACTTTGACCAGGTGAGCGCAGTTTCTTCTACGTGCACATTGGATCTGGGGTGCGGGTGGAAGCAGTGGCAGAAGACAGCTGCTTGAGACCTGCAAGGGCTCGGTGGAGGCGCGGGGGACAGCAGCCGGGACTCACTCTAGTCTCCCTTCGTTCCTATCTCCTAATAGGTGCTAGTGAACATCGGGAACAACTTTGATTCCGAACGCAGCACTTTCATCGCCCCTCGCAAAGGGATCTACAGTTTTAACTTCCACGTGGTAAAAGTCTACAACAGACAGACCATTCAGGTCAGCTGCCGCCCCGGGGCCAGGCTCCGGACCCCGTAGGGGACTGTTATCCGCGCGCGGGCTCTGTGGAGGTTGGGGACAGGCGGCAGCTGCTTGTGCCCGGGTAGCACCAAGGGACAGGTAATAGAGCCTCGCAGACTGGCCCTTGCTTTCTCAGTTCCTTTGCTCTTTCGACCTATCTCCATCCCCAGAGTGTTTTTTCAGGGCTCCTTGGAAGAGGTCCCCCGGCTTTCCTAAGGGATTCCAAGGACTTTCTGTGACAGCTGCCGCTAGCCACACAGACATCCCTATCTTCTGTGAGCTTTCTAGGACTGTCGCCGTCACTACCAGTACCCTCAACTCCTTGCCGCAGCCCCGGGACTAAGAGGCGGCTAGTACTCTTGCCTTTAGCCCCGGGGGTGGCACGAGGTCCGGTTTTTCTAATCAGGCGGCCGGGGTCATTCCTTTATGGGTGACTCTGATTGTTTTGAACTAGCAGTTTATAGCCTGGGCAGATGAAGGGTGGGGATAGGAGGATGCACAGTCCCACTCCTAGCGCCAGCCACGTCCCAGCCAGCACTCTCTGCTTTCAGATCCCCCCAAGACACCCAGGTGTCCTTTGAGGCCAGACAGAAGCCTAAAGCGCAGCCGGGGACAGTGACTTGGCCCTGGGCTGGCGAGGCCACCACAAGGGCAAAGCAGCTGCTGCGGGCGGAGCGGAGCGCACCTCCGGGCGCTTTCTAATCAGGTTGAAGCCTTGCTAAGCTTCTTCAGAAGTCTCCACCGCGTCCCAGTAGCTGGGCCAGGCGGGACCGCAATTTCTCTTTTGGTTTTGGTTTTTTGGGAGCCGAGTTGTGTGAGTTTCTTTGTGGGGTCCAGGGAAGCGAGAGAAATCTGGAAGGTCTCCCGGCGCTAAAGCCTGCGATGTACTAACCTGGGCAATTCACCCTTCGGTTCTCAGGGCGAGCGCAGTTAAACTGGGACGAAGACGACTCTCGAGGTGGGAGCAGACGCTTCCTCCCACCCAAATTATTTGGGCTCTGGTTCCCACGGGACCTTCTGCTGTAAGCTGCAGATGGCCGCTTTCTCCCACCGACCTCGCCCCGAGGCCTACGAAGCTGTTCCCCTAGCGAGGCGTCTGCACGGCCGCCTGCGCCCCTAGCCTAGGTAGCGCCTCTTCTGAATCAGGTCTTTCTCTATCCCAGGTGAGCCTCATGTTAAACGGGTGGCCGGTGATTTCAGCTTTCGCTGGGGACCAGGACGTGACCAGGGAGGCAGCCAGCAACGGAGTCCTAATCCAAATGGAAAAAGGCGACCGAGCATACCTCAAGCTGGAGCGGGGGAACTTAATGGGGGGCTGGAAGTACTCGACCTTCTCCGGATTCCTCGTGTTTCCCCTCTGACCGGCTGCTAACCCGGATGGAGGCTGGAAGAGGGTGAAGGCAGGAGGGGGAGAGACCAAGAGGCAAAAATTAAGAAGGCGAGAAAGGGGCACCACTTGAAACTTCCCACGTTCCCCACCCTCATCGGGTAATCAGGCGCGCAGGGCGGTTGGACAATTTGGTGTTTCCTTGTTAGAAGTAAATTCCGCTTAGCTCCGCGCACTCCCGTTTCCAAAAATAAATTTGCCTCCCCCAGTCCAGTTGCAGTAATCAAGAAAAGACTGCCTTGTCATTGTTTCTTACTCCCATGTTCATGTTCCCAGCGATTTATTTAAAAGAAACTTTGTACTTAACTATATAATGTGAAATATTTTCCCCTAGGCCCCCTCTGAATCTTTCCACTTACTGAAATCTAATATTTTCCTTCCCCCTTTTTTAGTTTGGAGAGGGGATGAGTTTTTTTCTTTTGTTTTAGTTCTGTTTTTGTTTCTGAATGGGGAAAGTCGTTTTAATCCGACAAGTATTACTCTTCTTCGGGTTGCGTTGTATCCTCAGTTGCCTGTTAGCTGAGAAAGGATTCGACTCGCTGGTGACTGGTTTAAACTATACATAAATGTATATCATTTGTACACGAAGAACTCTTCCCAGTGGAAACTGGCTGCGTTCCCGTATTTCTATGTCCTGTTTGGAGTGGTCGTGAGTCTAAGGCTGCTTGGTGTCTGATGCCCTTGTCAACACCCTCGTGCTCTGTGGCCCTGCAACCTGCCCAGGATGGTCTTCGGATCGCCTCCTCCTCCCCTGTACCATACGTGTGAATAGCCAAGATTTAATTTTGCTTTACTCCAATAAAGTCAAAGTGAGACTTTTATTTTTCTGAAACAGCTTTCTGAACTCCGCATCTTCCCGGGCTTCGAAGGTGAAGCTAGGGCCCAGGGTGCCAAGGCAAGGTTTAGAGAAACAGGCACAAGAAAAGGCAGGCGGGCACAAAGGCTGATATGACACTGTCTCCGATCTCCCACCTGCACCAGGCCTAAACTGGCCTACTTCGCCTGTGCGCCCTGCTTTGTGTGGCACAAACCTAAGAAATAGGGTCCCCACCTTGGAAGCGAAGTTTGGGCTTTTCGGATTCCAAATGCGTCGGAATCATCCTCATTGGAAAACCAGCCTGCCGCCGAGTGGCAGCTTCCCTGCGCTCCTGGATGTCCCCAACCCTCGTCTGCTCCGCAACTCCCGAAGCAGCATATGTTTTATACCAACGCCTCTGAATCCCGAGTCGCCTGCCAATGACCCGGCATCCTGGACACATTCATTCGCAGGACTTTTCTTGGAGAGGTTCGCCCAGGAGTTTTGATTGTATTGGAACATAATGTGAAAGCAAAATTGAAATAAACAACTTCGTTTTAAGTCTGGAAGCCTGACCCAGTCGCTTTGCCAGCAGCAGGGAGACTGGGAGTTGGGGGGTGGGCGGCGGCAGAGGGCAAAGGGCAGGATCCCTGGCCGTGAGGCTGCTCTGCTTCCGGTCCCTATTCCCCAGGCCTGAGATCTAGGGTTGAATTTCTGGCTCCAGGAGGAAGAAGAGAGGAAGAGGAGGGATGATAAGAGCTCAATAAGCGACGTTGCTCGGATTTATTCTTTATTTGTCTGATTTAGAGATTTCCTGAGCGCGGATAGCGGCTCGGGGTTGAAATCTAGGCTCTTTCTGCGCCTGCAGTTTAGGGGACCCTGCAGCCCCAGAGGCCAAAGGATAGGTGGAGACTTCGCACTGGCGAGAGGGCCGCCTTTTGCTTCAAGACGAATTGCTCTCCTTCTCCCTGGTCAGTGGTCCCAAGAGAAGTGTGGATGAGGAGTAACAGGTGGGCCTTAGGGAACTGAAAAAGAAAACCTGTTCTTTGTTCAGAAAGACACGCATTGTCTGCGGTCTTCCTATGGGGAAGGAGAGGCCAGGGACTCCTTGGCGGTGGTGGAAGTACCTCCAGCCAAGAGAACCACAGTGCAGGGCCCGCCCTCGCGGTGAGCAGAGACCCCTGCAGGCGAGAGGCTCAAGGGTTATGGTATCCAAGCATGCAAGCAGAGTCCAGAACATCCCAGAGCTCACCAAGCTGTCTGTGTGTAGTCTCCCTTCTTCCCGAGGGTGGAAATGTTTGGGTTGTCCACACAGGTAGGGGCCCAACAGGCTGTGGTGAAGGGCAACGCTCTCTCCCAGCCCCAGTTTGTCTACTTCTATAAAGACAGAAAAGAATCCAAGCAACTTCGAGAGTCCATCCTGTACTGCAGATACAGCCGTTCTCTGTTCCTGGATCTAAGGCGGCCAGGTACTTTTGCCCAGGTTAGTGATCTTGGTTGGAGCCTAGGCTCTGTATGTGTGTGTGTGCGCGCGCGCGCCGGAGTGGGGGTGGGCTGCACATGAGGAAATGGGGCACACTGAACCCCAGAGCTGGGGCTTGAAGGGTGAAATTAGCCACAGCCATGGACCTTAAGGGGGAATGAGACTGAGAGGTTCTCCTGAGATGCTGCCTTGGCACGGCTGACCCTTTCTTGGAGGAGGGTTCCTGCTTCTCCAAAGCCTGAATCTGACATTGGAGACTCTTCGCTGTCTGTCTGCAGTGTCTTCTTCCTCCACCTTCCTTCCTCTGCCATTTTAATGGATGCTTCTCCCTTTGTTATCTTTGAATCCCCACATCTGTTATTCCTGTTCTGGAAATGGAAATATTTTTTCTCTCCTGCGCTTTTCAAAATCCTATCCCAGGGGCACTGAGGACATTAGTGCTTCCTCTGGGGTACTAGTGTCTGAGGATCACTGCCCTTCCTTGTTCTCCAGCCGGACCTTGTTTGGAACTGGGCTTGTTCCCCATTCTGCTCTGTGTCCCACTGGGCAGTGGTAGTTCACACTTAGACTTGCTAGACTGGTGTCCCTGCTCTGGGCTGTCACATACCTCAAACTGCCGTCATGCTCTGGCCTGAACTGCACCTTAGCCTGTGTGGGGCTGTGGATAGCTACCCTCATGCCTAACAGGGCAACAGGCACCTCCTTCACCTCTGGGGAGAAGAAAAGGAGGAGAAAGGGACTTGCTTTTGCCTGAACTGGAGGAAAATTGAGTCCAGACTGGAGGGCCTTAGATTCCAACAGGTATATTGGGGATCCAGACAGATATAGAAGAAAAGGTCTACAGATCAGCTCTTCGCAGCACCAACCAGGGACTACGGAAGGGGAGATAAAACATGTACCTCACAGTGGACTCTTTTAAGGCTTTGAATCCTCTATATCCTTGTAGATCTCTGAGCTCTGTTTCCTTTTATTTAGCATAAAATACTTTGAATCAGGCTCTACAGGGCAGCTGTGCAGAACCTTTTAAAGCTTTCAGTGGTAAACAGCCTGAAGTGGGGGTGTGGCACATCATGGGTTGCCCACCTCTGCTCTGGAGGACCCAGGAACACGTCCTCCTTCAGCCTCACCTTCTGAAAGGCTCCTTCCCCCTGGATCACCTTGGTGATTTCCTCCTCTCCTGCCTCATCCCCTGGACAAAGCTGACACCCTTTCTCTGGCCTCCCTCTTTGGACAGTGGGCTCTCTTGCTACTGGTTTCCCCTCAAGTCCTGGGCAAGCCACTGGGTATCTTCTGCCCAAAGTACAGCTAGGCCTAGGGCATGGCAAGGGGGAACTTAGGAGGCCTCAGCACCCAACAAAAGCTGACCTCTCTGCCTGGTTCTCCATGCCGTGCCAAGTATATCTTGAGCCTGGTAAGCGAGGGTCCCTGCCTCCTGCCCAGCATTGCCTTGTTGAGCTTTCCGGTGCTCGAGGATCTGGGAGCACACCTTCCTCGAGTCCACTGGACTGCTGGTGCGGACTGGCTGGTCTGCTCCACTCCTAATGAGAAAATAATAATCTAGGTGGAGTGGGAGCCTCTGCTGGCCCCTTAATTGTTACCTTAATGGGTTGGTAGTGGAGGCTGCCCTGCTGTGGTAAGGCTCAGCATTCTCCCTTAGAGCTTAAGGAAAGCCTTAGGGTCCAGGAGACAGCAGGTAAGGCCAGGCGTCCTGCAACCTCTGGCTTTACATGTGACCTTACATGACCCTTTCCTCCAGTCACAGATGTGTCCATTAGTCTAAACCTTCCCTTCACTCAGTCACACACCTCTGAGCAGGAGCTTGGTCTAATTCTGTCTCTCCCTGGGGCATTCAAACAAAATAGGAAACCTTACCTTACTCTGAGGGACCCTGTGTCCCTGAACTGAAGCTGAAGCCTGAAGGTAAAGCTCAGACCCTCCCTCTTTTGAGCTTATTCAGTAGAACAAAGAAAGGTTGCCCAGGAGACCATTACAAAGGATTCCAGGATCTTGTGGCATCTAGATCCTCACTGAAGAGCCCTGCGCTCTCTGAACCTCAGTCTCTTTATTTAAAATGGGAACCATAATGTCTTCACAGCAAGGTAGTTGGGAAAACTATGCTAAAAGGTATTTTAAAACCCTCAGCCCTGGCCAAGACAAAATACTGGAAAAATGGCAGCAATAATGAAAAATAACAGCTACTCACTCAGAGGGTCATACTGTCACAGAAGCAGAACTTAAGGGAGTGATCCCCACAGTGAACAGAGGGGGAACTGAAACCAAGAAGACAGGGGACATGGGGCAACTGCGTATGAACACTACAGACAGGAAGAGGGTCATGGGCTTTATCTTTTCCCTGACACTTCTTCCATCCCTGCCCTGCCATTGCTCACAAGAGGAGGAGATGTTTTGTCCTGAGTGCCTTCCAACACTGCCTCCATTGCTGCTTGTGCCTCAGCACTTGTGTGGAGCACTGTGGGTGAATATTCTCGCTGACTGTCTGCATGCTCATCTGTCAGAGCACAAGGCCCATTTGCTTTCTGTGTCCCTTTGGAGGGCATTCCCTTCCAAGGCAGTAACCATCTTCTTCACCGGGCTTGGCTCAGGGCCTCCCAAGATTCCTGGCCCACAGAGAGTGTCTTGTGATGGTGTCATGAGCCAAATCAAACTGTGCCTGGCACTCAGGCCTTGCTGCCATCCTACCCATCCCCACACACTGCTAACAAGAACATTGACACGGAGGTCCTCCTTGACCTGGGCAGCCGGAAAGCTTCCTGGACACTTTCACTTGTTCTCATCTCTGCTTCCCATTTTGCCCTGAGCTCAAGTTGTTCCCAGAAAGTGCCAGCTATGACCCTTGGGGGCAATGAGCGGTGACAGTGAGGAAGAGGCCAAGGTTAGATGTGTGGGTCGATGCTGTTCAGGCTTGTTGCCAGGTCTTCTTTGCTGTGCAAGGATGAGGCTGCCTGAGCTTCATCAGTAGTGAGGAAACAGCAAAGCTGATGTCAAGAAGGAGCCCTTCGTTGCTGTCTAGATGGTCTTCCAGCTATGTGGGTACAGCCTAGAGTTTAAGTACTTTGCTGCTCACCCTGCTGAGCTCTGAAGAGTTCCAGAAAGGGGCATAGGGTCATGGGTCAAAGATACACTTCTTTCTGACCTGGGCAGGCACCAACCTGAACTCAAGGCTCTATTTGAGCTCCACTTCATCTGAAGAGTCTCCCACCCCCATGTTGGGGTCCTGAACTCTGCTGGTCAGATCACACCTTTACCAGCACTCTGTTGGATGCTAATCTGCATGAGGATTGGGCCCTGGTCTCTGTTCCTAAGCATATGTACCCAGGACCAGGCACAGTGTCAGTGGCAGGGGATGATCTTTCCATGTTCCTTGAATAGATGATTGAACATGGGACTGGGAGGACAGCTGAATGGAGGGATTATTGGTTGTATTGTGAGCCCATCTGCGTGACCCACCAGACTATGAGCTTCACAGAGATATCTACGTTATCTCCCTTGTTTGCAATTATATTCTACCTGCCTAGCAGAGTGTGTGGAGTGCAGCCAGCATGAAGAGTATTTCTTGAATGAATGTGGTACTTTGGATATGGGATGCACTACACCGTGAGATCCTGGAGTGCAGGCTCAGCATTGCGCTCCTCTCTAAATCATTGCTGTCCCCTGAACAGCTGAGTTTTGATGGAGCTGCTTTGTATCTGTTGTCTGGGGCTGACCTCACAGCACAAGCTCTCTGCGTACTGCTTGCACACCCCATGCCCAATATACTATGCGCACCCTAGAGGCCAAGGCCTCTTCTCACCTCCCTTAAAGGCCAAGAACATCTTCCCATTCCCTCCAGCATCCAGGACCATGATTCAGTACTGGCTGATTGTTCCATGAATCTGGGATCAAGCCATTTAGTCCTGGCACTTCCTACGTGTGAAGGTCTTAGTTAGGGTGAGGTCCTGCCGTGGCAGTAAGTCAGGGAAGTCCAGCAGGTACAAATGGTAGCCACCCAGGGCCTTAACCAGTGCTGGGCTGGTGACTCCTTGCCTCCAGCAGCCACAGGGTCTCTGAGGCTTTGTTCTAGCTTAAAGCAGAATGAACCCTGCAATCCCTTCCCAGTTACAGGTTCTGCTGCAGACCTGAGAAGAAGGGCTGGCTTAGCTATTTTCTCCTAAACAAAATCAAGGATTCCTCAAATCCCTTACATTCCTCAGCCTCAGTGTTCTGCTGGGAGTTCAGCCCAGTGAAGAGTTCTCTGGAAAGCTCTGCTAGCCAGCAGCAACCTGCTTACTCAGGCAAGGAACCAGGAGCCCTTTCTTCCATCATCAGAAATTACTGCACACTTTCAGAGAAACTTTCAAAGAGGGAAGAGGGAATTACTAACAAAAGGGAGGCAACTGGGCCTTTCTTCCTCCTCATTTAAAAGGAAGCTGTGTGCTCTGCCCAGATCTTATATTAGAAGGATTCCTTTGTATTCTGAGAGGCTAAAAAATAAGCTCCCCAGTGCCTACTTTGCAAGAAGTTCAGATGATTTTATAATGACTGAGCGGCACCAAATACGGCATTAAGATGCAGCTGGTGGGGAGCCGGCTGTTTTACTAACTCATCTTGATCAGAGTTGGTGGTGTAGGCCTCAGCAATGTCCCAAACGCTCTCGCTCCTCCTTCCTTCTTGAAGGAGTTCATCTCAGGTGGACAGATTACTTACTGATTCTGGACATGCTGAGGGAGAGTGTATGTTTGCAATACCAATTGAGCTGTGGATGCCAACTCACAGCTCACCCTCAGTGGCGTCTGAGTGTCTGCTGCTTTTCCTTCTTCCTTCTTTGGGTTCTTGATGCTTCCCAAGTAGAAGCACATATGGCAGGTTCACCCACACATGGGACGAAGTCACCTCCTGCATCAGTGACTGCCAGCAGTGTTCTTTGAGGTTCAGCCATCTTCCTTGATTACCAAAATGTGTCTCTATGTCTGTCATGAGAATTTGGGGTCCAGGCTGAGTGCAGAAACAAACCTGCCCCTGAGGAGTGGATTCCTTCCACCTGGAAGGCCCATGGCCATGGAGGACCACAGGGGCAAGATGTGCTGAGCAGCAATTAGGTCTTCAGGGCAGAGTTTCTAGCTTGGAGTTGTCACCGGAATCCTGCTTTCTAGCTTCTGTCCACAGAATAAGCCATCTGATGACCAGCTCTCGGGGCTGTGACATGAATCTTCTCTTGGCTCTTCTAAATCCAAATGGGTCAAAATGTGTTTCTCAAAACCCCCAGAGAAGGCCCTCCACAGGCCTGCAATCATCTTGGTGACATGAGGAAAAGGAAGCACGTGTCCTCTTATCATGGAGATCAGCATTCTTAGGAGGATTTGGCCGATACCCGTTCACCATTCTTCAACTCAGTTCGGGCAAGAGAAAAGTAAAAGCCCAGCACAGACCACATGGTAACTTTACTTTTTCTTTGAACTCCACTCGCTTTACTTGTGTTTGCAAGTGGTCTTTTTCCTACTCTGCATAGATGGAGTAGGAAAAAGTAAAGCTCTGTCCAGCAGCATCTTCTTCCAAATTGCAATGTCTCATACTTGTGCCTTGCCTTTTGAACAAGAGAAAGATGTTGGTGTCTTTGGCCTCATGTCCCCCACTTTGGGCCCTCAGATCTACTCACATGAAGCCCAAAAGAGGCCTCAAAAAAGAACTCCTAAGTAATGCATCTCTCTGGTCACAATTTTTTTATGTATTCAGTGCAGGGTCTCACTATGCAGTTCAGACTTGTAGTGATCCTCCTGTTTTCAGCCTCCGCAGGGCTGGGATTACAGGGGTGTACCACGATGCCTAGACTCAGTCACCTGCTCAGTGCACTCTGGGGGCAGGGCTGCATGGCATGTGGGACTAGGGATGGAATCTTGGTCCCTGTGCTTGCCAAAGCAGGCGCTTAATCCACCGAGCTATCTTGCCAGCCCTACAATTTGTTTTGTAGCTCTAAAATAGTTCACTTCCAAGTGGCTCAAAATTCAGCAAAATAAAATCATTCTAAGTATAAAAAAACCCATGAGGCCTGCAATAAGATAATTCATTGTGAACCAAATATGCTTACAGTAGTGACAAGGACTGCATGACTAGGATTCGCCGACCTCTGTGGCCTCATCTTTTACTGTTTTCCTTTATTACAGAATGCGGCTTTTTCTTCATTTCTAGAAAATACCAAGCTCTCTTCTGTGCCAGAGTTTTGCATATGTTGATCCTTTGGGAAGAAAGAACTCCTCCTCTATCTTCTACTTGTTTTGAGTTTTCCCCTCTGTTCTTTTAAATGTAAGCTAAGCTACCACCATTTCCTGATACTGTAATTTAAGACACTTCCTTTGCTTTTAGCTGAGCTCTATCACACTGGTTGACTTTTCCTAGAGTAGCCACAGCCCCACAAAATACTTATTTATGGCTTTACTGTCTCTCTTCCTCCCAAGGACAGTGCTGTGTCTCACTTTATCCACAGAATTTGGGGAAAAGCCTGGGAGGGTGGAAGACTGATTCATTTATGAGTGACTGAATGGTAAGCCATTCCTCTAGTCACATTCCTCCCTCAGAGAAGAGCTGTCTTCTCATTGGTCCCTATACTCAAGAGCTCAAAAGTTTGAGGGAGCCTTTATTTTTTTTTTTATTATTTTTTTAAAATGTCTTTTTGAGACAGGGTCTCACTACGCAGTTCAGGCTG
This sequence comes from Ctenomys sociabilis, assembly GCA_004027165.1. Taxonomy (NCBI): domain Eukaryota; kingdom Metazoa; phylum Chordata; class Mammalia; order Rodentia; family Ctenomyidae; genus Ctenomys; species Ctenomys sociabilis. The sequence continues at coordinate 72,347 of PVKA01003920.1, read as the reverse complement.
TCCTTCAGCTCACTTTGTAGCTCAAGCTGGTCTTGAACTCACAACAATCCTCCTGCCTCAGCCTCCCAAGTGCTGGGATTACAGGCATGCGCCACCATGCCTGGCTTGAGGGAGCCTTTAAATGAATGTCATCCATCAGAAGCCTTAGTCAAACTGAGGCGAGATAGGCTGACAACCATGATGAGGACTAGAAATCTGGCCTTTCAGCCCATGCCAAAGGCCTGGGTTTTTTACATGGCATTATCTGTTTTAAGACTGATTAATTCAGCTGAATCATGAGATTGGGCTAGGGAAACCTGAAGTTAGCTATGAATGATGAATTTTTCCCATGGAAATTATCCTGCAACACATAGGCATGATTAGTAAAGTAAAGAACAAAGGGACTTTGGTAGGGGAAGAGGGGCAAGCAGCCAGGATGTCACTCCTAGGAGTGCAACTGAGCTTGGAGCAGAGGTAGGTGGCAAGGTGTGGACTGAGAGAACAAAGTGAGGGCTGAAGGATCAGAGTCCAGGGAGAAAGCAGCTTCTTATCTTCCCCAAGAGAGGAGAAGGCTAGGTGGGGTGGAGCAGCAAGGTAGTCTAAAGTTGTTGGAAAGATGTGTCCTTAGGCTGCCAACTACCCTGCCCCACAAAGGAAATACATGGGTACCTGGTGTTTGTAATCAAATCTTCATCTGATGATGCTTGCTTCCCAGTCACTGCATGCAATCTCAGCACCAGCTGTCCAGCCATGCCTGAGGGCCTACAGAAGAATCTAGACATGGAGGCTCTCTAGTGGTAGTCTATCTGGAGTGTATCCTAGACAGAAGGATAAAAATTAAGGCTGGAAGGCTGGGGATATAGCTTAGTGCCATAGCATCTGCCTGGCAAGTGCAAGGTCCTGAGTTCAATTCCTGATAAAAAAAAAACTAAGGCTGGAGACATGCATCTAATATATCTACTTTACTAGAATTAATTGTTTCCCTCTGTTATGGTTTAGATGAAAATGTCCCCCAGTCTCATATGTCTAGGAGGTGACTAGATCATGGGGCCCGCTATACTCACCAGGCAGTCAGTCCATTGATGAGGACATAGCTGACTGGCTGTTAGGAAGTGTGACGAGGTTAGAGGTGGCTACTGGGTATTAACCTGGATGGCCAAATCTCCCTGCCCAGCTCCTCCTCCTCTCTCTGCTTCCATGGGTGGAGCCCTTTTCCTCTACCATGGCCTTCTGCTATCCTCTTTCTGCCTTGGAGTCAGCCAACCCAGACTGCCAAAGAACGCATTGAATCCATCAGCAAAGTCCTATGAGCTGTACCTTTAAAGTCAACCCACAGTCAGTGGGTTTGGGGTACCATCATCTGTCTCAGACAGAGAAGTCACCTATTATGTCCTGGCTTGCTCTCTTACTGCCCTGCATCTGTCCTTCTTCATGTAACCACTGCATAATCTTGCTGAGGGGTGAATCAGATCGTGGTCTTTCTCTGCTGACTGTGTAGTCCAGTGGCCTCTTCACTCACTTAGCATGTGACATAACCATTTACCACAGCTCCTTCATGGTCTGCCTGCACTTTACTCCACCTCATTGCTTCCCTGACCCCATCCACCGCCTATCAGAGAGCTCCTGTGAGTTGCACCTGCCCATTTCTGCCCCTGAAGAGTCTGATCCTATAGCTCTGTGATAGACCTGGAACTTTCTGCATCATCACAAGTCCTACCTTTGATTTTGCAAGGTAGCACAGTTTTGCTCCTGATACATAGCCTGGGGTGTGACCCAGAGGTCATGATTCAACACCTGCCTAGTAGAGTCAGCATCTGTGTGGAGCCCACAGGATGAAAGTGGAAGGTGGGAGGAGAACAGGGTTACTTATTATCTCCCATAATGAAATCTAAGTATACAAAGAATGTGACTGTGTGGTTCTGAAGAGACTATCTGAGAGGTGCAATTAGCATCAGCTCCTTTGCAGGAGAAAGGGGCAACCTGCCCGTGTTGGCTAGAGCATCCGCCTCTCAATAGGAGGTCTGGGTGGCTGCTTGGTGACTACATCCTTCACTTTCTGCCTTAATGGTGACAGCCCACTGCAGCACACTGCGTTTCTGTCTGGCTTCCGCAAGGATAATGAAGGCAGCTTCACAAGAGCCCTTGTACCAACTGTACCTACTGGAGTGCCTGCCCACCTGACTCTTGTCATTTTAATTTGGCCCCACACACTGCCAATGTCTAATTCCCTCCCTGCCCTTTGCCAGTCTTGGAAATACTTGTCCCCCAAAATATGAGCACCGGCACTTTCTCTCCTCCACCCTTCCCATGCAGTCCTGACCCCCAGCCTGGTTGTAGAAGACTCTGCCCACCCTCCACCACTTCCTTGAGCTATTTCTGTGTCAGGAGCTCTGACCTCTTTTGTTAGGATGTCAGCTTAGGCCCTAGTCTTCTGATTTGAGCCTCATCTTGGTGTTCTTTTAGAATTATTTGGTTGTGAGGAACAGAAACTGGCTATTTTAAGCAGAAAAGGAATTTCTTCACTTGCCCTGGAGCAGTATACAGAAGCAAAAGGAAGATAAAGAGGACAGCTTTGGAAAAAGCAGGAGGAGCAGGACAACTGAGCAGTGGAGAGGCACGGGGACAGGAACCGAAGACAGTCTCTTCTGGCGCCCACCTTTAGGATGCATCAAAGACAGTCATTTTTATTTTTATGTCACTAGGCTGAAGATTTCACATTCCTGGGGAGAAGACTGCATCACAAGCTGGCTCTTCATCTAGAGGAGGACTATACGTGTTGGTATTTATTTACCACACTAGGCTGCAGACAAAGAGCCAGTGCTGTGCTGCGGGGGAGGTGATGGCTGGGATTACGGACCCTTGTATCACACTGTCTAGTTTGTACCCTACCTTTGATGAGCTGCGCAGTTTTCATTAAGTTATGTATTTTATCTGGGCTTCAATTTCTTCACTTGAAGAAATGGGGACAATAATAATGCCTACTTTCCACAATTGTGTTCAAGCTTTTGAAAGATGATAACTAACTCTATGAATGTTAGTTATTATTAGTAAGGCCAAGAGGCATACATGCATGTGTATGCACATTGATATTAGGTGGACAGCAATGCCAGCACTCTTTTATGCATTTCTGTATATCTCTCCAACCCCTGGATCAGGATTATCTGCGGCTTCTTAACTTCTCCCCCAGTATGGGTAGTGCCCAGTCAGGAGAAGCTCATAGGTTCCTACAAACAGAGTAACAGGCAATGCAAAGAACTGATCGATCAAGAGAGTGGACTTTAGAGAAAAGTAGATTTTGTGCAAATATTGACCCTGCTACAAACAGTTTGTGTGACCTGGGTTAGTGGCAGAATATCTCTGCACTGTATAGGAAGCAGGATAATAAACGCCCACTTAGTACTGTTAGGAGAGCCCACTCCTTCATGTAAACCTCAATGACTCCGAGCCAGGCACAGGAGAACCTGCTCTTAGGCTTGTAGGTGAACCTCAATCGAATCATCCCGTAGAGTTGCATAATCAACAAGAGGTGCAATGGCTATGAGGGAAACGCCTACTTATGACACCATGAGCCATAAGGGATTCCAACTTGGAGCTGAGATGTGAAGGTAGCAATTAGCTAGGCCAAAGCAGGAGTGGGCAGAACATTCCAAGCACAGGAAACAGGGTGTGCAAAACCCTTACTGTGGAAAAATCTCATCTGTGGGAGCTCTGTAAGGTCTGAGGAAAGGTCAGTGTTGCCCCAAAATAGGATAGGAAAGGGGTCAGATGAGGCTAGAGAACTGCAGGTCGATCGTGCAAGCCTGGGAAGCCAAGGTGAGCATTTAGGTCTCTGAAAGCAGTGATCCCTGAAAGAGGGGAGCCTCTGCTGAAAGATTTAAAGCAGGGGATCCACAGTTGCCCTAACATCTGCAGGACTGCAGCTGGCTGCTAGAAGGAGAAAGACCTGGGAGGAAAGAGATGGAAGCATGCACATGGGACCAGCTGTGACAGCCATTGGGCTTAGAGATAAAAGCAGCTGGACTAGGACAGGGACAGAGGGGTGGAATTATAGATGGACTTGAAAGAAATTTGGCAGCTAAGTCCTTAGCATTTAATGGATGATGGTATGGAGGTAAAGAGAGATTTATCCATGGGTTGTGGTCTCTGATTTCTCCAAGACATCTAGTCATGCTATAGGATGGGCAGTATTGCCACTATCTGGGGAGAACTGAACCTGGGGGGGTTGAGATCAATGGGGGACACGCTGGGTATGAGGTCCTTTGGGATCCCATCTCACTGGCAGACAGATGGATATCAGAGAGATAGATATCAGAGTCTAGAAACCACAGGATGGGTCTGAGCTAAAGGAATAAACTTGGGCCTTTGTTCAGGTAGGTCAAGAAGCTTCAAGAAAAGGCACAAGAGTCAGGGAAAGCTCTGAGCAAAAGCTGTCATGTTGTTGCAGAGACTTCAGGGATCTCTCTCTCTCTCTCTCTCTCTCTCTCTCTCTCTCTCTCTCTCTCTCTCTCTCTCTCTCCCTCTCTCTCCCTCTCTCCCCCTTAGCCAAATCTGTCCTCTTAAGGCAGCTTCTATGATTGCCTTCTTGTACAGTGTGCTTTCCTTCCTATTGGGACTTGTTTATTTGATTAGCTTCTCTTGTCACCTAATAAAGGTTAAGGATCCAGAAGGGGCTACATTACAGTGGGTGGGGGAGGGAGACACTGAGGCCCAGAAGAGGGTCTTATTAAGCTCCTCTCACCTACCCAAGCACACAAACAATTCAAGCTTGACACTTTGATTGAACTTAATTTCTTTCTTTCTAATGCCTTCCCTAGAAGAGTTACGAGCTCAGTTTCCCATGACAGCACCAGAGGGAGGACAGTATTGGCAATGGCATAAAAGCTGAGGAGTGAGGAAAGAGCGAAAGATGGAGCATTTATCCTGAGCAGAGTCCTAGAGCATCAGCCACCTTCTGAGCGAGACAGAGAAAAACAAAGGGCTTTAAAAATAGAACTGCTTAATGTTTCAGGTGGAGGAAACAATCCAGAGTAAAGCTGATGTTCCTGACTTTGAGACTGATCCCCCGTGAACCAAAAGGACCCCGAGTCTCAGAGAATAGGAACAGGGCAGCAGGGCATGAGAAGAAAGGAGCTGAGTTGGACTCTGATTCAGATTTGACTTGGAATCTGCCAAAATGCCCTACAAAGAGGGGGCAGGTAGGTCCCTTAATGGAGGCAGCAGTGTGCCTGGAGATGGGAAGAAGCAGAGGGACGTGGCCGCTCCAAGAAGAGACCAGGACATCTGTGTGCAAGCACAGATTATTGTCTTCAAAATAATTCTCAGAAGATAGAATTCTCCTTTTTTTCCCAAATGATGACTGCATTGGTGTGCTGGGGAGGCTCAGGGACAGAAGGGGATACATACGAACACATGCACCCGTGTTATGGTAGAAAGAGGTGTCCCAAGTCTTGTGACATCTTGATGGGAGTTGAGGGCTTCAGGGAGGAGAGGACTCTATTCTTAGCACAGTTTCAGACTCGCAGAAAAATGGGGAAGGTTGCACAGGGTTCTCACACACACTCCTCATTGGATTTCTCCCATTATCAACATCTTATATTAGTACCATGCATTTGTTGCAATCAATGAATTCATCTTAATATACTATGATTGATATCTATACTTTCTTAATTTTTTTTTAGTTTCATTTAAGATCATTTTCTCATCTGGGATCCCATCCAAAATACCACATCATATTTAGCTGCCATATCTCATGAGGCCCCTCTTGACTTCCGTGTCCTCAGAATTTTCTTTGTTTTTGAGGAGCTCAGCAGTTTGAGAACTGACAAGTAGTTTGAAGGGTGTCCATCTGTGGGAATTTATTTAATATTCTCCTCATGACTTGATGAGAGTTGTGGATTTGGTGGAGGAAGATTGGAAGTAAAATGTGTTTTTCATCACATTATATCAAAGGTATTCCCCATCAACATGTTTGTCACTGTTTATCTTGACCTTTGTCACCTGGATGAGGTATTCTTTGGTAGGAAGTTACCATGCCTAGCCTACATTTAAAGAGTGAAGAGTTATTTTTTTCCTTCCTTCCTTGCCAAATGCATAAATCATTTAAAACTCTTTTGCAAGGGAGATTTCTCTCTTTTCTATTTATTCAATCATCTGTTTATATCATGATGGTCTCTGGCTATTTATTTTGTACATTGGGTTATAATTTTGTTGCTCAAGTTGTTCTAACCTTGGGCATCAGGCACTCTTCACATTGGCAGTGTGTCTCCACTTGACATCTTGCATTCAATGTTTATATTTTCAGGAACTTTCTCACATTTGAGCACATAAAGACATTCTATGATCATCTTGAACTTTTTTTTTTGCTGCAGTCTTGAAATCAGTCATTTCTCTAATGAGCCCTTGTTCTTTTCATTGAAGAATGATATTAGAAACTGTAAAGATTTCCATGTGGATTCCAAAGGGTCTATTAAACTGGGAGGCTTAGTCACTGGGGAAGTGCTTCCGGGAGGTGGAGCCTTCGAGAGGTTGGGGATGGTGGGAAGTCTTTGGGTGGCTGGGAGCATGTGCTGGTGTGACCTCCGTCTCCTGTGCTTTGCTACCGAGCTTGGTGTGTGACCACTTGCTCAGTATGTACTCCTACTGGATTAGTTAGCTGCCCAATGCTTTGACAACATACCTGACATAAATCAACTTTAAGGAGGAAAAATTTATTTTGGCTTATGATTTCATATAATTAAGTCCATGGTAACTTGGCTTCATTGGTTTTGGGCCTGTGGTGAGGCACAGCATCATGGTGGAGAGTATGTGGAGGGATAAGTCAGCATACCTCATGGGAGACATGTGGTAGAGAGCACCAGGAAGGCCTTCTCCCAGGATCATGCCCCATGACTCACTTCCTTCAAGAAGGTCTCACCTCCTAATAGACCATTCAGCATGAATTCCATGGTCTGGTCTTGGTCTGATCACTCCCACAAGCACATGAGCTGGGACTTGGGGGACATTTTAGATCCAAACTATAATATTCCACTCCTGAGGCCCCCAAAGGCTGATAGCCATCTCATTAGGAAAAGCGCTTTTAGTCTCTCTAATACTTGCTAAAGTCTTAACAGTTCTAGCATCCGCTCAAATATTCAAGTCCAACATCTCCTCTCAGACTCAAAGCAATTCTTAGCTGTGAGTCCTCATGAAATTCACAAAGCAAATTATACTCCTAAGATACATTAGCACAGACTAAGCAGTCCCATTCCAAAAGGGAAGCGTGAACACATAGGAAGAAACCTGGCCAAAGCAAGACTTAAACCCAGTGGGGCAAACATTAAATCTTGTAGCTCCATATTCAGCATCAGAGCACATGATGGAAAAACTTGAGTCCAAGAGAGCTTGTGCAGCCCTGCCTCTACAGGCTTGCTGGTTGCAGCTTACATGACTCTCTTTTGAATTGCCTTTGCTTGGTGTCTGTGGCTTTCCTTGGCAGATATTCCATGTTCCTGACGTCTCTATTATGGCTTCGAGATTTATCCGCACAGCTTCAGGCATCATATTTTCAGGGGCTGCCTACAAAGATTTTATCCCTATTACACAATGCCTGGCTTCTCAGGCCTTCCTCTGAAGTCTTAGTGGAAGCCTCAGGTCCCCTAAACTCTTGAGTTCTGCATGCCAGCAAAGCCAGAACCATGTGGACAACACCAAGTGAGGTCTACTGCCAGCTTGAATGATAACCGGGATCTTGGACCATAGCTGCAGTGGTCTTCAAGTGCCTGAGTGATTGACCATGTTGAAATGGATCCTGGGAGATAATGTCTCAGCTGGCCCTCTTCTCAAAGCAAAATCTTTCAAAGGACTTTACAATTTTACACAATTTATTTTTATACTTTTTTTTAGTACACTTTAGCTTGTGGTGGGTGGGGTCTGGCCAATTCTTGAGATGCATTTAATACAGCTTTCCTATTGTCCCAGTCAAAGAACTTTTTAAAAAAAATGTATTTGGTACAGGGTCTCACTATGCAGTTCAGACTTGTAGTGAACCTTCTGTTCTCAGCCTCCTCATTACTGGAAGCACAGGTGTGTGCTACCATGCCTGGTCTTAGTGGCTGGTCCAGCGCACCCATGGATGGGGCTGGTGTGGCCCATGGGGCCGGGGATTAAGCCCAGTGCCCTAAGCAGGCACTTACTCTACTGAACTATCTCACCAGCCTCAAAGTAATTCTTTTCAATGGAATTAATTTCTTCGGTAATTACACCTTCTTTGTCCTCCTCTTCAGAACTGCACCTTTTAGGATCAAATTGCAAATTTCTCGGATCTTCTATGATTTTTGCTACCAGTTTTGACTGTAAAAGGAGAGATTCTAGCTAATTTCAGTATTCATTCCACAGCCTCAATTTTGTGCTATCTTGAAATTTACTCTTCCAGATTAGTCTATCACTTTTAAATTGAGCTCCTCACAGAATCTCAGAACACGGGCAAAGTGTGGACAAGTTTGTACCAAGATGTAGCCTGAATGGCCTGCATCAAGTTCCCAGTAGAGTCTTCACTGCATCTGAAACCTCATGAGCAGGAAATTTATTTCTGTCAGCATTCTAGTCTTCTGAGATGACATCAGAATCCTCCACTGAACTCTGCTTATAGCAGTCTAGGGAATCTTCAGCCTACATCTCCTAGTTTTCCAAACTCCTCTTACACATTCCACAGGATTTTAAACTTAATCATCTAGTAGAGTCACACCCATTTCCCTCCCCCATTAATTGGCGCCCTTATTATGTGTTAGACAATGTCCCACAACTGTGGCAACATAACTGAGAGAAACCACTTGAAGGAGAAAAGGTTTATTTTGGCTTATGATTTCAGAGGTTTCAGGCCTGGCCAGTTGGCTCCATCACTGTGGGCAAAGAACATCAGAGCAGAAGGGCATGGTAGAGTGAAGACAATCACCTCATGGCAGTTGGAAAGCTGAGAGAGAAGGAAAGAGCCAAGGAGAGTGAAAGGGACAAGATCTGCCCTTGAAAGGGGTGCACGCAGTGACCTACTTCTTCTAACTGCCCCCCTTTAATAGCTCGAGTATGGTTTCATCAACAGATTGTGAAGCTAGTTCCTTCATAGTCAAATCACTGCTCTAACTCTGACCTCTGAGCACTGTTGTATTAGGAATTAAGCCCTCAATGTGTGAGTCTCCGAGAACATCTCATATTTAAACCACCATACCTGCCATTTCCTTCCACCATCTAGCATTTACCAAAATTAAACCAATGAAGACATGATGTTCATGAACCCGAAAACCTATGAACTAACTAAAACCTATTGAACACAATGATACATTGTGCCAACTTGGTGTCAGAAGCTTAGCTGGACAGGCAGGCTCCCAGGTTCCAGGCCGTGGGGGCCCCGCTCTGCAAGATGTGAGTCGCAGTCAGTGGAGTGCTGGTCTTTGCAGTCAGCATAAAAGGAAGAGAGGTTTGATGGAAGCCACAGCTGTTGCTCCTCCTCTCCTCTTGTTTTCTGCTGTCAAGAACTGCTGCCATTTGCCCTGGAGCCAGCTGAGTGTGAAATGAAACCTCCACAAACTGTGAGCTAAATAAACCTTTCCTTCCTTCATTTTGAATGTGGGGTAACGAGTGAAAAGTAAGACACTAAGCCTTTTCTCTTCATGTCACACAGAGTCTCTGTCAGGTGCAGGGCTGGAGCAGGGCTGTGAGAGTTAGGTGTAGGCTTACGTGAGCCCAGAGTGCCATAGAGTGTGCACTCACACCAGACCAGTGTCAGCTCTGAATGCTGGATCAATGTCCCACGTGGCATGGGATAAACTATAGGTGCCAAGCCGTGCCTCAGGTGTGCCAGGTTCTAACACTGAAGACCTCAGATACAGGCAGCCGCCCCTTGTTCATCCTCTCAGAGCCTGAGGATGGGCAGGGGTTGGGGGAGCTGCTCCTACCCTGATCATGTTCGCCCACCTCTGGCATGTGCTGGCAAACACACTGCCAGACTGCAGTTACCTCCGTGTTTAGAGGGGAGGATGAGACTAAGGATGTCCCCAGTCTGTGAAACCTTCTATCTGGGGATTTCTCTTTTTTTTTGGGGGGGGGAGTCTACAGGGTGTTCAGGGTCTTACTACTAGATCAGGCTCATAGTGATCCACTTGTTTATAGCGTCCCAAGAACTGGGATTACAGATGTGCACCACCATGCCCATTCTCAGTTGCCATCTCAGTGTGCCCCTGGGGCGGGGCCAGCACAGTAAGTCTGGGATCGAACCCCAGCCCCTGCTCCTGCTTTAAGGCTCTTTAATCCACTGTACTATTTGGTGGGATCTTGGGGACTCCTCAAAATGGCTGTTCTGGGATGGGTGAGGCTAATGGTCCTGCAGACCAGTCCATAAGGATGGCCTTTGTGTATGCTTTGTTTGAGCTACAAATCTCTTCTTTCAGGTTGATTTTTTGCTTATGGGTGTATAGCCCTCCCCTCTTTCCAATTAGCTGTTTTTGGTTGACCTTCTCTGGGCCTATCGGTGTGATTCTTCAATTAGCCATGTCAGAGACCCCCTGAACCTTTACTCTTTATGGAACAGCTTATGTCAGATATTTTGTTATGGCAATGAAATGCTAATACAAAACTCAAGATATCATTGCCAGTAGGACTTCTTAGCTGATAGAATAAGGAAATCTATGTGTGCATATGAATGTATCAATAGCTATAACTGTTCATAGCCATCTATAGCTGTGTAGATGAAGATGAATTCAAACTGATGTCTTCAGCTCTGCTCTATCACATGATCATCCTAGCCTCCACATTTTGCTTCTTTGTAAATTTCCACTGTAGCAATAAGAAAAATGGTCATTATCATTTACAGTTATTTAACAGTTCAAACCCAGTGCACATGTATAAGGACTTCAGAATTGCTAACCTGTACCCACATAGGGAGTGGTAGGTCTATGCACCATGGTATATAGTGCTTATGTGAAATTCCCTTTGTCTTCAGTTTTATTATCTCCATTCATTTCCAAAGTTACTTTGTTCAACATCTCTTCTTCCCATCCCTTCACTGAAGTTGGCCCAGACATTTGTAACATGCAAGACTCAGTTGGTGCAGCTTGCATTCCTTCCTGGGATCCCCAAATCTCCTATGATAATTAACTGAGTGTGCCAACTTAAATAAGAAAGACCCAACAAAATTAGGTCAACATAATTTCTGAGAGTGAGTGAGGGGATTCACTGAAGACAGAAGACCTACCATGTGTGGGCTTGTTACCTGAGTTTATCAAAGGCAGATGAAGAACAAAGGCTGTTTCCTTGGAGGAGCTTCAGCCCTCCCCTTCTGTTGGACATCCTCTCCTGGCTTTCAACCCGGACCCTTCATCCACCTGATAGGGACTCACTGTGCAGGGTCTCACTACACAGCTCAGACTAGCAGTGATCCTCCTGTGTTCTGCCTCCCTAGTCCTGGCATTACAGGCTCTTTTTTCTTAAATGTTGCATTTTTGGAATCACCAGCATGTAGTCTTCTCAGACCAGCTTCTTCTAGCAATGTGAACTCAACGTTCTTTACATTTTTTTTTATCTCAACTGCTTATTTTTTATTTTCATCCATTGTATGGCTGTATTCATTCAGCTACTGAAGTGCATGCCAGTTGCATTGGTCTTTGGCAAATATGGATTAAGATGCTATAAACATTTGTTACAGCTTTTCGTGAGGGCATAAATTCTCAGATTAGTTGGGAGAAACTGCCAGGCTTCCTTACAGATAAGATGTTCCAAACTGTACAAAAAACATGGGTTGTAAGTTTGAATAGCACACTTCAGTGGTTAATCTGAGCAGTTGTTAAATAGACCAGTCATTAAGTGAGGAATATCTGTATTTAAATTTTCATTTAGTTAAGTTTTTTAAGAATTCTGTTGCAAATTCTTACTGGAGCCATGCATTATTTCAGTGTGCTGCTTAATCTCAAAATAATTTATACTTTTCTGCTCTTTCTCTGTTATTGACTTCTAATTTCATGGTGAACTTAGAAGGTACTTTGTTTTATTTATGTTTTTAAAATTTTGTTACAATATTTTAATGCAGAGTGTTCTGGGCAATCTTGAATAGAATGTGTGTGCTGCTGGCAGTGGATGGAAGGCCACGTGAGGGCCAGTCTGCTTGAGTTGCTCATACAGTTATTCAGATGTGCTACATACCTACCTATTTGTCTATTAATTGCTGGAGTGATATTCAAGATTCCAGCTGATATTAAACTGCATCTATAATCTCCCAGAAAGTCTGTTGGCTTTTACCTCAGGTAACTTAATCCATCATTGTTAAGTACATATATGTTAAAATTATGATGTCTTTTGAGAGAAATTGACCCTTTTACCACTACATAACTCCCAGCTTATCCTTTTATTCAGTTTTTATATTTTAGTAGATATTTGCAGCACCTTCCCTTGATAATTGTCCTTGCTCTGACTTGTGCTTTGCCCAAAATTAATATAGCTATCCAGATTTCCTTTTCAGCCATTTATCTTTAAAAAATTTACTTGTCTTGACTGTTTAAAGGTGTAATTGACAAAAATTGCATTTGTTTAAGCTATAACATGCGATGTTCTGATTTGCAGAGACCTTGTAAAATGTTTGCCACAATTGATCTAATTAATAATCCATCACCTCCCCTAATTGTTTGGTGTTCATGTTTGTGTCTGTGTGTCTCTATGTGTCTGTGTGTTCAGAGCCTTGAATCTACCCCTGTGGCACATTTCAAGTGCACATTACGGTGTTACCCACACCCACCTTATTGCACATGTGACCTCGAGGACTTGTTCATCCTGCAGAACTGAACCTGTGTGCCCCTTGTCCTCATTTCACCTGCAGAACAGCCCCTGGGCAACAACCGCTCCAGTTCTGCTCCGAGTGTGGTATGCTGATTCCACAGGAAATCGTCTAGTCTTTGCCTTTTGGTTCTTGGCTCATTTCTCTCCGCATAGTGTTGCTCTTCAGGGACTCACATGTTGCCACAAATGACAGCATGACTTCCTTTTCAAGAGAAGTGTAATATTCTGTTGTGTGCAATACCGTGTGTTTAATTGCCATGTTTTCAATCTATTCACATAGACGAGTGCCTTAGTGGGCATTTGGAGTTTTTCCAATCTTGGCTACTGTGGATGACAGTCCCATCAACACAGACTTGTAGGATCTCTGAATTTTGTGGATATAAGCCCAGATACGTAACTTTTGGGTCATGTGGTGTTTCTTTTTTTGTTTTCATACTGCATTCCACAATGTCAGAACTAATTTTCATTCTCACCAATCATGTATCAGAGTTCATTTTTCTCTGCATCCTCCCCAACACCTGTTATCTCTCATTGTTTAAGTAAAGGTGATCCCAACAGGTGCAAGGCTCGCTGTGGTTCTGACTTGCGCTTCTCTAATGAGTAACGATGCCGAACATTTTTCCATGTACCTATGGAACATTTGCTTGTCTTTTGAGAAATGTCTGTTCAGTTGTTTTGCTCCTTTTAAAGTCAGGTCATTTGTTTTCTTGTTATTAATTTCAATCTCTTATATGTTTTGGATAGTAATTATCAGATGTACACTTGGAAATATTTCCCCCCCTTCTGTTTGTTGTCACTTCACTTTCAGATTTTGTATTTATTTGGTACCATTTCATTTGTCTATTTTTTGCTATTGGTGATGTTCTTTCAGGTTGATATCTAAAAAAATCATTGACCAGACCAATACTGTGGAGATTTCTCACAGCATTTTCAAGTAATTTTTCAGTGTCAAGTCTTACATATAAGCCTTTAATATTTACAGTTTATATTTGTCTAAGGTATAAGAATTCTAGATATCTAGCTTTTCCTAGTACCATATGTTGAAGAGGTTGTCCTTTGTCCATTGTGTGCTATGGTCCCCCAAATCGCTTGGCTATAAATGTGAGAGTTTATTTCTGGGCACTTTGTTCTGTCCCATTGGCCTGTTTAATGCCAGCACTGTCCCAGGCTGCTTTGGTTACTGTGGCTTTGTATTATGCTTCAGTTAGGTATTGTGAAATCGCCTCCAATTTTGTATTGTTCAGAATTGCTTTGGCCATTTGGAATCTTTATGGTTGCATATACATTTAAATTTCTCTGTGGAAAAATTAGAATTTAAAAATTGTATTTTATTTTATTTATTTATGTTTTGATGGAACCGGGGATTGAACTGAGGCCCTTGGGCTTGCCAGGGAAGCGCTTATTCCACTGAGCCATCTCCCTGGCCCTAAAAATTGTATTTTAGACTGGGGAGGTAGCTCAGTGGTCTAAGTGCCTGCCTGGCAAGAAGAAGGACCTGGCTTTGATCCCTGATACTGCGTGCCGGGCCAGTCCTGGAACCCTGGGTGTACCATGCTGACCTAGGCGTGGGTGATGCATGTGTGATGCCATGCTGAAACCAGGCACAGTGAGGCACGCCTGGAACCCCAGGACCGGGGAGACTGAGACAAGGGGGGCACTGAGTGAGCTTCATAGTGAGACCTGGGACCAGGCACAGTGAGGCACGCCTGGAACCCCAGGACCGGGGAGACTGAGACAAGAGGGGCACTGAGTGAGCTTCATAGTGAGACCTGGGACCAGGCACAGTGAGGCACGCCTGGAACCCCAGGACCGGGGAGACTGAGACAAGGGGGGCACTGAGTGAGCTTCATAGTGAGACCTGGGACCAAATAAATAAACAAATTTTATCGACATATGATAATCATACATATATTTAAATTTTTTATTGGTGTATAATAACAACATATTTATGAAGTGTCACTGGAATTTTGATAGGGATTGCTTTGAATCTGTAGCTTGCTTTGGAAAGCATGCACATTTTAACAATATTAAATATTTCAATCCATGAACATAGATTCCATTTATTTATGACTTTTTAATTTAATATTAAAAATTAAAAACCAAAAATAATAAAAATAAATTAGAAATGATATAGAATTTTACTAAACAAAATGATAAGAATTCAAGAATTATTATTATATTTCATATTATCTTTAAATTAGTTGTTCAGATTACCAGCTATGTCTAAGTATGTAAAATTGGCCAAAAACATTAAAAAGGAGAGAAAAATAAATTTAAATGTTAACTGTGCCTTTACGTAGACTAGTAGAAATCAACAGTATGATGACTTTCTTTCATCAATATCTTATAGTTTTAGTATGTGGATCTTTCACCAATTATGTTAAATTTATTCGTATTTTGCTATTTTTGGTGCTATTATAAATGAGATTGTTTTCTTTATTTCTGTTTCAGATTATATGTTGTTTGTGGGAAAACACAACAGACTTTTGCGTATGGATTTTATTTGCTGAAATTTTACTGAAATCATTGTAAGTTTTTTGTGAGTATGATAAGGTTTTCATGAAAAATAAGGTTGACATGAAAAATCATGTCAACTGATCATGTCAAACTTTTCCCCTTTTGATTCATGTACATTAGATATATTTTTCTTGCTTAATTTCTCTGGTTAGGACTTCCAGTGCTACGCTGGACAGATGTTGGAAAATGTGCACTCTTGTCTTGTTCCTGAACATATAGGACAAATTTTCAGCATTTTACCACTAAATATATTATTAGCTGTTGACCTGCCACACACAGTCTTTTTATTGCTAGGTACATTTTTTCTAGTCCTAATTTATTGATAAACTTAATCATGAAAAAGTGCCCTTCAATTTTTTTTGTTTTTTGTATGTGTATGTGGTACAGGGAGTTGAACTCAGGACCTTGTGCTTGCCAGACAGGCACTTGTGCCACTAAGCTAAATCCCTGGCCCTCACCCTTCATTTTGTTAATATCAGGTATCACATTTACTGGTTTATATGTTGTACATTCTTTATATCAGGAAAAAATCCGTTGATTAGAGCATATGATTATTTTAATGAGCTGTCACATTAGATTCGCCAGTATTTTGTTTAGGACTTTATGTCTGTATTCATCAGAAATTTTGACCTATAATTTTCTTTCCTGTAGTGTCTGGGTTGGTGTCAGTTAACTCATTTCTTTCTTTTTTATCTTATTTACTTATTTGGTACACGATCTTGCTGTGCAGCTCAGGCTGTTAGTGGTCCTCTTCTCAGCCTCCCCCAGCACTGGGATTACCAGAGTGCGCCAGCACACCTGGTTTCAGGGGCCGCCACGATGCTCCCAGGGTTCCAGAGCTGGCACAGCATGAGGTACTGGGAATCGAACCTGGGTCCTTGTGCTTCCCAGGCAGACGCTTAAACTGCCAAGTTACCTCCCCAGCCACAACTCACTTATTTCTTAAAAACTTTTGAATTTTGAAAACATTATTTTTATTCTTGTTTTATTTTTAGTTGACAAATAGTAACTTTCTATATACAACGTAGTCATTCTAATTAGTATGTCTGTCACATCAAGTATTCAGGAGTATTTCTTTGTGGTGAGAATCTTTAAATTATTTTAAAAACTATTTTGAGACACATAGTTATTTTATATTTAAATTATGTGTATACTTAAATATAAAGTGAGTTTCTTTTAGATAACATAGAGTTTGATCTTTAAAAATTTCACTCTGCCATTCTTTTCTTTTAATTGGTGTTCATACACTACTCATATTTGAAGTGTTTAACTAGTAACTACATTGTTGAACAGTAACTTTTTATTCTTTTCACTTATTCACTGTACCTCTTTCTTGTTTCTTGTTTATGATTATTAAACTACATTTTTTGTTTTCTTTGCGTATCAATTATACTTTTTTTTGTACTTACTACAGGTTGTTCAGAGTCTCACTACACAGACTGGACTCATAGGTATCCTCCTGTTTTCAGCCTCACAAGTGCTGGGATTACAGGTGCCCGGCACCACGCCCAGTCTCACTCGCTGTCTGAGCACACCCTGGGGGCGGGGTCCAGAAGGGCAGGTTGGGGATCGAACTCCTGGCTCCTGCGTCTGCATAAGCAGGTGCTTTAATCCTCTGAGCTATTTGGCTGGCCATTCAATTATACTTTTAAAAAATGTTTTTAATGGTTGCCCTAAAGTTTGTAATATAATCTTTACAACTAATTTAAGTCTTCTTTCAAATAACATTATAAATACTTCACAGGTAGTGCAGGTACTCTGAAAGAGAATAGTTCCAATTCTACCTCTAACAAAATTACTTTTATTAATTTCATGTGCTATAATCATTAATTTCATGCACTATTAATTCACATATTATAGTCACACAGTGTGCTGTCACTATCACAAAAGCTTTGAACATTTACTTATAAGATTAAATAGTAACAGGAAAACCAAAAGGTTTAATTTTTACCTTTATCATTTCCTTGTCTGATGTTTTACCTTTTATCACATAAATCTGAGTTTCTAACCTATATATTTTTACCGGTTCCTAAAGACCTCCTTTTTTTCCCTATCATTTCTTGCAGGGAAGGTCTGTTGGCAATAATTCCCTCAGCTTTTGTCTGAGAAAGTCTTCATTTTCTCCTAACTTTAAGAGGATAGTTTTGATATAAAATTCTAGGTTAGTAAAGATGTTTTCTTTTTTTTTTTTTGTCTTTTTGAGACAGGGTCTCACTATGCAGTTCAGGCTGGCCTTAAGCTCACTTTGTAGCTCAGGCTGGGCTCAAACTCACAACAATCCTCCTGCCTCAGCCTCCCGAGTGCTGGGATTACAGGCATGCGCCACCACGCCCAGCCAAAGATGTTTTCTTTCAAAACTTTAAATCTTTTTCTTTGCTCGCTTGTTGTATGCATGATTTCTGATGAGAAGCCAACTGTAATTTGTCCCCCTCTGGAGGTAAGATTTTTTTCTGTGTCTTCTTTGAAGATACTCCCTTTGTCTTTAGTAAAAGGCTAAAGATTTATACAATCTGAAGAGAAACCAGAGTATTCCCTTTGTCTTTAGATGATTGATTTTTTTTTTTTTTTTTTTTTTTTTGGTAATTTAGGAAAGGCTCTACAGGATGTTCAGGGTCTCACTACTAGATCAGACTTGTAGTGATTCTCCTGTTTACAGCCTCCCACGTGCTGGGATTATAGGCGCGCACCACCACCCCCAGCCTCAATTGCCATCTCAGCACACCCTGGGGGCAGGGTCAGTATTGCAGCCCTACGGATTGAATACCTGGCCCCTGTGTCTGCTTGCAGGTGCTTTAATCTGCTAGCCATTTGGCTAACCCTTTGGCTGAATATGATCAGAAAAGTTTAGAGTGTTTGTTGTGTACATTGGTTGATACTCCCTGTTTTTTTGAGATCTATAGTTTGGTGCCCATCATTTGGAAAGTCCTCAGCCATCATGCAAGTAATTATTTTCCATCCCTATTCTCTCCTATTGCTGATATTTGAATTATCAATAGGCTAAGCTTCTGGAAATAACTCTGCAATTCTTGAATATTCTACTTCATTTCTCTTTTGTTTAGTTTGCTTTTTACATTCTTACTCTAAGAAGTTTCTTGAACTTCATTCAAACCTGGTAAGTCTTTCCTTATCCCTGTTCAGTTGATTAGTGGGCCTAGAAGAGGCATTCTTCATTTCTGCTTCAGTATTTTTGATTTTTAGCATCTCCTTTGGGTTCTTGTATAGATTTTTTTTAACCTCTCTGTTTACATTGCCTGTTTGTTCTTGCCTGTTACATTGTCATGCCACCTATTACTTTATCCATTAAAGATACATTAGTATATTAACTATAATTATTTTAAAGTAATTTTTGTTAAAAGTAGGGGTGCAGTATATTTAGTAGTACGAACTGAGATAAGTGGACCTACAGTATGAGGCTTTGTAGGTAGTCTGGGTAGGCGGTGATCTGTATTTCATGTTTGCTAGTCATAGGTGCTAGAAGCTTCAGAGTCCTCTGGAGTCCTTGTTTGAATCTGAACTGCTATCTTTGAGTTTTCTTCTTCAATAGGCCCTGAGCATTGCAGCTCTTTTGTAATAAATCTGTTATTACCTTAGAGCCCTGTTCTTGTGTTTAGATCTAGGGAGGGATGGTATCCTATCATCTCTTGGTCAAGTCTTCGGACTTTAGTGGGTCTGCCTCCCTGAGCTGCACCTGAGACCTTCACAAGCATTTGCTGTTTTCCTTAGCCCCTATGCTTATGTGAGACTGGGAGGCTGAAGTTGAGTAACTCACCTGAATTTCATTTCTGTGAGTGGTTAAGGGCACATCTTCAATGGAAATCTGAGGGCTGCTTAAGAAGGTAGAGTGTGTGGATTGCTGAAAAGTCAAAGTATAACCAACATCCATCTGACATGACTTTCTTTTCCAGATAAATGTTAGAGGTGGAAAGATAGCTACTGACCAAAGAAGAGAGTTTGAAGGGGAGCTCTGGATCACTTCCCAAGGAGGTGATGCTAACAGGAGATGATACTAACAAGTGAGTCAGGTAGGCCTGGGATCCAGAGACCTGAAGGGGATATAATTAGCCTGTTATTATCTCAGAGCCCTGTTATTGTGGTGTTTAGATCTAGGGAGGAATGGTATTCTATCTGGTTACTGCCTGTATGAGATGAAGCTCCACTGGGGAACAGTGCTTTGGGATGGTCATATTTCAAAATGGTTTCTTTTACATGAAGGATTTTTCCAGTCTCTTCATCATGAGAATCTGTTGTGGTTCCTGGAGGTGACATGCATGTAAGTGTGAGAATATGTTTAAAACTAGTGTACCATGCCCACCATAACTTTCTCACTCTGAAGCTAATCCAGCTTCATGACCTTCCATCACACCAGAATTACCATTGAAGTTTCTTACTATTGTACACAAATGGCGCCTGCTTCCTCCGAGTAAGCTGATCTTGGCCGTGTCTTTGTATTTACCTGTCTCTGCAGTTTTAGACAATTTGTCCTGCAACTTCTCTAATGGGTCTAAGAAAATATTTGGTTTTATTAGCTCTTTTTTATTGTCAGGATAGGAGTGATGGCTTTCAAGTTCTTTCTGTGTCAGAACTGAACCACATCAGAACCACATGTCAAAGAGGTTGAGCTGATCCTGAAGGGCAAGCTTGATTTTACCCTAGAAAAGGTTATTTTCCCCATATCTTATTGCCTGGCATAAGCCTCCTTACTGAGGCTTCTCAGGCTGATGGGGCTTAGAATTTTGTCAACCCTGTTCAAGTCTCTGGATCCCAGGCCTACCTGCTTCACTTGTTAGTATCATCTCCTGTTAGTATCATCTCCTTGGGAAGTGATCCAGAGCCCCTTTGATCAGTGACTATCTTTGCTCCAATTATCACCTCTAACATTTATCTGTAAAAGAAAGTCATGTCAGATGGATGTTGGTTATACCTTGGCTTTTCAACAATCCACTCACTCTACCTTCTTAAGCAGCCCTCAGATTTCCATTGAAGATGTGTCCTTACCACTCACAGAAATGAAATTCAGGTGAACCCATTTCTTCTCTGTCTCCAGGTATGTGACTGTGCCCTGACCATCAAAACCTTGAGTTTTCCTGGACACAATGATTGGTTCAGATCAAAATCTGTGGTCAATAAACTCTGTTATGCCAGAGAACAAGGAGGTGGCATTCCTCACAAAATGAGAGGCAATTCAAGTATCAAGAATCTTGCTCTTTAACCCAGAGTTTCTGGGCAGTTTTCTTAATATAAATGCTCTGTGGCTTAAGATAAAGAATGTCCTGATAAAGCCACATTAATTTCAAAAGTAGTGTAAGTGGAAAATACATTCAGTACTGAAAATAATATTGTTTTTACTGACTGTGTAACATTTTGGGCATCATTATAAAGTTGGAAAATCCTAAATTGAGCAATTGTAAATTAGGTAACTGTCTGTACGTGATTCTGGGTGGGCCATGAGGTTTGAAGATACCCAAGATATGTTCTTGCTGAAGAGTCATCCTTTCCCTGAAATTTTATATACACATTGTCTTCAGACATAGACTTCCACTTAATGAGATTTAGTCTCTTTTTATTTTTATTTATTTTTTTCTTTTTTGAGACAGGGTCTCACTATGCAGTTCAGGCTGGCCTTAAGCTCACTTTGTAGCTCAGGCTGGCCTTGAACTCACAACAATCCTCCTGCCTCAGCCTCCCAAGTGCTGGGATTATAGGCCTGCGCCACCACACCTGGCTGGGAGATTTAGTCTTTTACTCAGAGGGATTTAGTCTTTTACTGAGAGTTGTATCTGCTCACAGACCTGCCCAGGCCCCAGTGCTGCTGAAGCAGAAGGTAGTGGAGGCTCCAGCCTCATCTACAGAGATAATGAAAGAGATCAGTGAGAGTGTGTGAAGAGTTCCAGATGGTAACTGGGATATCACTTAACCCAGGGGCTGGCAAACTTCTGGTCAAATCCAGCCTACTGACCACCTGTTTTTGCTAATGGCTGAAAAATATTTTTAAAAATTGTTTTTTATAACTGATGAAAATTATATGAAAACTACACTTCAATGTTTATTAACATTTTGGAACCAAAGTCATTCTTATTAACATTGTCTGTGGGAACTTTCACTCCACGACTAAATTGAGAGAGTCCATATGGGGTCTGCCAAGCCAAAAGTATTTACTATTAAGTCTTTTACAGGAAAAATTCTGCAAATTTTACTTAAGCAAATGAGTTAGAAAAGTATTAGCATGGATAGATCACAAGGGAATATAATAATATTGAATGATAGAAGCAAATCTCAGAATGAAGAGAGTGTAATGACAGTACTTATGTAAGAATAAAATACATAACCAGGTACTGTATATGACAGATATATATTGTATCAGTCAGGGTTTTACTAGAGGAACAGATATAACACAATGTATACAAGTATATACAAAATTCCAAGACTGGCTTAGGATAGTCAGCCACAGAGTTAGATAAGGAAGTGTGCAGAAGGCATCTGCACACTGGAGACTGAAGGGTTCAGTCCAAGATCTGGAGCTCAGTGAAGCGCTCTGTGCAAGTCTGTATCAGGAGGGTGCTGGGTCTGTGATGGAAGGCTGACGAATCTACACTGGAAGACCGAAGGATCCCAGGCAGAGGCTGAAGAGTGAGTTAGAAGCCAGGAGATGATGTCCAAGCTGACTGCAAAGACTGGAGGTCCTGGAGGAAATAGAGCGGTCTGTCCCCCTCGGTTCCCTTTCATACCCTAAGTGCTGAGTCACCCTAGGGCCTCCACGCCCCAGGGTATGGAATTGCTGAGCTTATTTAGTCAAAGTTTTCACTTCTCAAGTTGACACAATGGATCAACTGCTATCTACGTTATATGACATATTGGTGCCCCCAAAGCATGAAAGCGTTAATAGAATATATGCCAGTCTCAAGTAGGAGTAATTTCAGGGTAGGAGTATCTGAAAGCATACAAAGTAGGTTTAACATATTCCTGTGATATTTTATGCTTTGAAAGAAAAAGGGATCTGAAATAAATATTGCAAGTGATAAAAATATTTGTCAGAGCCAAGGGAGGTACACAAATGTCATTACATTATTTGAATTTTTTGTGTGCTTTTAAAATACATTGAAAAATATTTAAAGGAAAATAGAGTGAATACATCAGATTTACAACTGTGTGGGTATTACAAGGCAATGAGAAAGTGAACTGATAGAAAGTCAATTTAATAAAAAGTATTTAGAATATATAGTAGATGTTGAATAAGGTCTTCCAGAAAGATATGTCCAAGTCCTAACTCATATCTCTGATGTGAACTTAGAAATGCAGATTTTGTGTTATAGTTGTAATTGAGTTAAGGATCTTGAAACAATAACATACTGGAGTTAGGGCAGTATTTAAATCCAATGACTGGTGTTTTTTAAAGGAAAGATAAAAACGTAGAGACACAAGAGGGACAGGGATATAAGTTTTGTGCCAGTTATTGGATGAGGCATTGTGAGCATAGTCCCTGCTCTGCAAATTGGAATTAAAAGGATAATGACAGTAAATTTTGTACTAAAATCATATATAGTATATAAAGAAGAATGGAGCCACGGGCAGAAGGTCAGGTGAAGCTGGAAGCAGAGAGGTGTAGGCAGAGGAGCCACCAGCCACTGGAGGAAGGCACAAAGCAGGAGTCTAGAGCGTTCCGAGGGAGCGTGGCCCTGCTGCCACCCTGACTTCAGACATCATGATTCTGGAACTGTGAGAGAACATTCAGTTTTCAAAAATTTTAGCTATCCAGTTGGTGCTAGCTTGCTACAGCACTCACAGGGGACAAATCCAGTGAATCACAGTTCAACTGGTACATGGCTAGGACAAATTATCCACCAAGAACCTAGAGATGGTGAACATGGACACAATTCAGTGGTTTGTTTTAGAGGTACAAGTGCAGGCACGAAGCAGAGCCTGGCATGGGGGTGCACAGCTGGGTGGGAGCATATTTATGAATTTGCTACCAGGAGCAGTGGCTCTTTGGCTGGTTCATCACTTCTCTTTGCCAGGAGCAAATGTGTGACAAGCCCCTCCATGCACTTTCCCCCAGCTCAGCACAGTGGAGGGATTCCTCCATGAATGTCTGGGCTGCCCTTAAGTAGAGAGCTTGAAGGTACAGCTGAGCACTGTTTTGGGGTCTCACCCCAACAACTACTGCCCCACAAGAGTGCTTTTGCTGCATGAGGACCCCTTCCATCCCTACCTAAACGTGTTCTGAGCAAAAGACCATCAACCCTCAGACCCACAGGTCAGAGCATGGTCTCAGATCTCCCTCTCCTGCCTATTTCACTCAGCTCAGGCTGTTGTAGCTAAACACATATGTGGTGTATGTGTTGGAAGGCATAAAAAACAGAAATTTATTTCTTACGGATCTGGAGGCTGAAGTAAAAATCAAGCTGTCTCTAGATTTTGGGGCCTCTCTCCTTGGGTTATAGATGCCACCTGCCATTTTCTCTATAGGGGTGTTTCTTCCTATAATGACATCAGTTTTTGGTTTAGAGTTCCATGCTTATGACCTCATTTAACCTTAATCACCTCCCTCTAACCTTTATCTCCAGTCATATTGGAAGTTAAGACCTCAGCAATTAATTCAGGGCCAGCAAGATAGCTCAAAGGACTAAGCGCCTGCTTAGGTAAGCAGAGGACTGGGGTTCAATCCCCAGCACCATAAACCATGCTGGCCCTGCCCTTGGGTGCACTGAGCCAGCTACCGAGACTGCGTGTCTTAGTTACTCTTCTCTCATTTCTGGCACAAATACCTGACACTCAAGCTTAGGGAAAGAAAGCTTTATTCAGCTCACAGTTATTGGAGGTTTCATAGTTTAAAGCAGCCTGAATTATATAGCAAGACCTCAAGATACTGCTGTCCCGTGCTACAGAGTCTGGAAGAGAGGCTGGGGCACCACTGAGTCCAGGATGATCTGCTCCATACCTTCAAGAGAGGCCAACAGGCCTGGGGGGGGGGGGTTAGGGAGGCAATGCCTTCAATTTAAGGTCCGTGCCTCTCTCGCCTGGCCCCTCAAGCCCCACCCTGGTCATCTGGCTCCATCTGTTGAGCCACGTGCTGCTCCTCAAGCTGCAACCATCCCATGATTTACATGTGGCTTTGGGGGGACAACTAGATACAAACCATAACACTGGGCATGGTGGTGCATGCCTGTAATCCCAGCACTGGGGAGGCTGAAAACAGGAAGATCACTATGAGTCCAAGCTGCATAGTGAGACCCAGTACCAAATACATTAAAAAACAAAACAAAACAAAAAAACCCCAATGAATTCAGTTCCTAAAATCTTTCAGCAGGTCCTAGCTGCCAACTCTCAATTCTGGGTGGGTTACACTTGCCTTAGTGAATGATGATCAAAAGGTCTTCTGTTGCAATGATAGTCAGCAAACATTGGTTAAGGACCTTCTCTGTACCAGCTCCTGGTCTCAACCAGTGGGACTCCATTCATCCTTAGAAGAGGTCACAGGCCAGGGTAAATGAAGGCATGGCTGGCCTTTGACTGGGCAGGTTGTCTCCCTAATCCTCCCCCTCAAGTTTGTTCTATTCCTAGGGTCTTCTGACCAGTTAATATCTTCCACCCCAGCTTCCTGTGCCCTGAAAATGGACCCAGATACTGAACTGACTCAGTCTGCAAGGAAAAGTAATGCCATAAGCGGAGCACCCCAAGATAGTGATAGATAGCTGCTTAGGGACACACTTCTCACAGGGGTGAGATTCAAGGGCCAGATAAACAAAAAGACAATGGCAGAACTGAAGGCATCGGATCATTTCTGTTCTTGCTGTACAAAGAAGGGGTCATTCCTGCTTGCAGTTCCTGAAGGGGACAGCTGCTGGAGACAGGTGTGCTAATATAAGGCTACCAATCAGATTTGGGCTTTAATACTGATGGTGGTCCTGATATGATTTACAGCCTTGGGTACTTCCTTCCCCTTTTCAGGCCTCAGTTTCTCTATTGTGCAATAAAAGGGATGGCCCTCTAGGGACTCTAAGAATGAATGCAGTTAACAGGCAGAAAAGTGTTTTAGATGGAAAGCAACATAAAATAAATTCAAGGTGTTATTATTTTAAGACGCAAAATCAGAACTTATAAAACCAGTCATAAAAATGTCCTGGTGGATATATTTCCATTTCGGAGAAAATTAATGGCTACCTCTTGAGCTTGAATTTTTCATAGCCTCAGTTCTAGAATATCAGACCAGGAAGCTCCCTTAGAAATGTGTATTCCTACTCCTCCTGGTGGAATCTGAGGCCCAGAGGGAAGGGAATCCCTGAGGGTCACACAGCAGGTTAGACACTCAGCTGAGATTAGGATTGGGGAGCGCTGGTGGCATCTTGTCCATTCCATTTTCCTTAGGGGGAATGGCAACATGGATACTTGTAACCTGTGAAGCATGCCTGGGCAGTGTCTGCTTGCAAGACCCACCCAAGCACGAGTGCCTCACAGAGGCCTCTGACTTGCTGGCCCCCAGGAGGCTCACAGCAGATGCCTGCTACAGTTGCTGACCTCAGCACCTCGCCAGAAGCCACTGCAGGTCTCTCTCCCCAGCACCAGCATGGCTCCTGTACACTGTGGCGTGCTCTGGTTTGAGTGCAGAGGTAATTGCAATATATTGAGGTTTGGTATTGTAATAAAAATAGAGGCCATTACAGCTACCATTTATGTCATTAGTATTTAGTGGTGGTGTGTTGCAGCTTTTTTAGTGCTCATAAAACTGTCGCTGTTTGCAGATATGTCACGACGCTGATATGAATTTAAAGGGTTGGAAATCCATAAGTCATAAAAACTAGATAGTAAATAACAACAGAAAAGGATGGACAAGAACTGTTGCATTAAGCATGCAAATGCTTATGGATTTGCATGTCTAGTGGTTGCATTAGCATAATGAGAAGCACATTTACAATACAGATAGACTTGATTAACTAGGCCCTTGTAAATAAAGTCCACTCAGCCTAAATAGGTGGTGTTTCAAGCCTGAGGAGGGGTTGTTACAAGACCCAAAGGGCAAGTATAGTTATTTCTTGTGTTTTCTCTGGTGGTTTGATTTAGTGGAGAAGTCGTCAGAATTGCTGATAATGTACAGAAAGGAATGGATTTAGTCATTTTGATGTAATAGTAATGGTTAACATGTGTTGAGTGCTCACTATAAACTAGCCACTATTTAAACACCTTGCACATATTAGTTCTCTTACTCCTTATAATAGCCCCATTATTGTTCCACATGTATAGACAGGAACCTAAGGTACAGAGAGAACTAGGCAACTTAGCAAAGACTAGCTGTTCCAAGTGGTAGTATCTGAGTAAGAACCCAGATAGCCTGGTTCCAAAGCCCATACATTTTCTATGACACTGGCTGCCTTCCATTGGCTCAGTGAATGTATGCTTGAAACTTGCAATTATTAAGCACCTACCACATATCTGGCTCCATGCTACTCTTGAGGATAAAATGATAAGCAAGATAAATAAATGGACTCTCCATAAAAACTTTAAATAGCCAAGAAATTAAAAATTAAGCAAAAAGTTCAACATTGTATTCAGGGAACTCAGAGAACATAGCCTCTGGGAAGGCTGGGTCAAAGTAGGCTACTCAGAGGAGGTGTCCCTTAAACTGACAGCTGATAACTCAGACTGCCCTTATCAAAAGTTGTCCCGATAGTTCTCCCTTTGGTAAGAGCCCTTCATCTTAAATATGCTACTTGGTGCAGGCGTTCCACAAAGGACTTTCTACAGTGGTAGACAAGATGTGGCAGACAGGTTGGGGAATTTCTGAAAGCTCAGAATCTGTGAGTCACCCTAGGGAGTCAACGCGGGCACGGTTCCCTTGCAGCTATATTTTGCCTTTTCCTTCTGGCCTCTGGAGAGCCTGCAATGTGGAGTGCTCCATGCTGTGTTCAGTGAGGCCAGTAATCCTGGTCATCTCCACCACTTAGAATCATTTCTATGTGGAAACCAGGAGCATTAAGGAGCCATAGTTGTTTCAAAGTCAAGAAATCATCATGGAGGGATATGGCAGGAAGGCCCTCATGGAGCTTTCTTATAGAAAAAGCAGAGGCCAAACTGGAGAATGCAAGGGTCATGGTGCTCCCCTGGGCTACGATTTCTGGTACATTTGATTAGGATGAACTCTGGCACACTTTTGACTTGTTCACCCCTTGGTCTGCCAGGAACTCTTTAGAACTTTCTTTTCATATTTGGACTAAGAGTTCTAAGAAACAAAGAGTCTCTGCTTGGCCCTCTGTGGAAAACAAAGCCATGGGCACCGCAGAATCAATTTCATGGGTCTCAGGAGTCCAAGTCTCAACAGATGGACATTACCAGCAGCAGCAGCTGCAGCGTGCTGCTCCTCTGAATTGTCTGCTTCCCTCACGCTGGGCCCTCAGCACAGCCATGAATCCAGTCTGTGCAGTGTCAACTTTGAGCTAGAATTATACCTGGGGAAATGGTTTTCTAGGTTATCTGTTTCCTGAAGATCCAAAGCATATGGTCCAGCTCATAAATGCATAGTTTGTGAGAACATGACTATTCCAAGTGGCATTTTATTTGCGCACACATGTGAGTGCATGTTGTCTCTCTTACCAGTCTTTATCAACTATCTCTATATATACACATATGTTTGTAAAAATGCTTGTGTACATGTATTTGTGTGTCTCTTGCTGCAGATCTATACATGTCTGTGTGGGTACTTATGTTTGAGCACATGTTCCTATGGGTTTATATGCATTCAGACACACTTGTGTGTGCAGATGCATCTGTGTATACACACACATTTGGAGAAGTGTCAGGCAGGTACTCACTGCAGAGCTAAGACCTGGTGCTGCAATTTCTTCCTTAAAATTTCAGAACCTCTAAGGATAAAGTTCCCCTTTGGAAGCAGCAGGCTGAGTTGCCAGCTTGGCTACAAATTCCTTGTATGGTACCTTGGAATTGGCCAAGGCTTGACAGACAGAGAGAGGATGAGATTTGTAGGCAGGAAAGGGAAATGCTAAGGGAGCAGTAGCTGAAGGAAAAGGGCATTCGGCCTTCTTTCCCTTTTCCACTAAATCTAAAACAGGAACATAGGAGGAAAGGGGGGGATAATGTACTAGTGATAGCAAAGCCACACTGAGGGTTTACATACATGAACTCTTGATTCTCCCAGTAGTTCTAGGAGAATTAGGATTCCTAATTTCCAGATGAAGATGTGAAGGCAAAGTGAGCTTAAGCAACTCTGAAAGAGTGGGCGCCCACAATCTGGCTGCAGATAGTGTGGGGTCCTCTGCACTGAATTTTCTGGAATGAGCATCACAGCTGGGGGGGACTTCTTGTTACCAGAGGTCATTCTTGGACAAGAGCCGCCACCTCAGGGAACAGGACACCCTTTGTTATTTCCCCTTTCAGCTTTTTGCTCCTCACCTCTGGGGTTCCTCACTGGACACCGCTGCGGCTGCACTTTGTCCACCTGGGGCCACCTTAGCTCTCAATCAGTGTAGCTTTGCAGCAGCCTGATGGTGGTTGCTCTCTGCTTCCACGGTATTTCCCCATTAAGTGAACAGACACATCCAGACTGAGAGGAGTATAACTACTAACAGCATCAAGAGTTTCTATTCCCTAGGCTATAAACTAAAAGTGCGTTTCAAGCTCATGCAATCCAGGCTTCTTTCTTGCCTCACAGAAGGGAAGCCTACACCCCCAAGCCCAGTGCACAGATAAGAAGATGGAATGTTGGCCTTGAACTCAACTCATGTGGTTTCATATCCAGTGCTTTGCTTACTTCACCAACTTTTGATTTTATAGCTAATTCCAAAGAAGTGTGAGGCTGGTGGGAGCCTCAGGAACTGAAACTGGC
The DNA here is from genome assembly GCA_004027165.1 of Ctenomys sociabilis. NCBI lineage: Eukaryota > Metazoa > Chordata > Mammalia > Rodentia > Ctenomyidae > Ctenomys > Ctenomys sociabilis. The sequence goes on along the minus strand of PVKA01003920.1, from coordinate 43,225 downwards.
CAGTGGATGGTGGAGATGGTTTGGTTATACTTCAGATCTCTGCAAATAGAGTTGGCTTCCTTGAACTTTTGGAACGGGAATTTTCCCAAATGAGCTGAACAAACCAACTTGCCTTCAGCTCTCCTAAGTACTCACCTAAGAGCATAACGTCTCCACCTTGAGATGTGACCCTTTACACAAATTAAACATAGCCACGATTGACAGTCATCTGTGTGCCAGTATGCTTTTAAGGGAAAGATACTGAGAAAGGAGATAAAAGATAGATTTTGTTGTGGTAGTTGGGCTATTTGGAGTAGTTTACCTGTCTGGAAAACTCCAGAGGGGGACAAGTCTAAGACAGGTATGAGATAGCAGATCAAGCTTAGCTGCCGGTGTGGTCCATTTGGCATTTTGCAACCTCCTCAGTAGCACTACTTTTTTATTTTAAATAAATGTAGATCTAGAGTATGGGATCCCCAGGTTAGAAGGATCTTTGATGCATTTTATGGGTGGAGCTTCTTAAGATATGGCAGAAACAGAGAATCTGCAGTCCGTGATCTTGGGTAGAGAGGCTGGGGGCACCATCTAACAGTGGATCCTATGCCTTTCCTGGGTTAAGGTTCCATCGTCCCTACCAAGATGTAAGGGAGCCAAGGACACTAGATGGCCCACTGTACAATGACTCTCAAGATTACCCTATCTTTAAGAAACCCATGAGTTGCTTAAAATGAGTTTCTGAATGTGTGTTTAGGCTGGATTTACGTCCGGGTTGCTGCATATTAAATGCTGATTATTAAAAACATTTGCATGGTGCTTTAACAACGATAGATTATGTATCTGTTACCTAAGTCACAGTGAAAGCTTTATTAATTCATTATTATTTTATCAACATAAAATAAACTGTTCTATTAAATCTAAATTAGACAGATATTTGGGGAAGGATTGTCTGAAAGGACCTCAGCTGAGACTATCCCCAGGGAAAGACTTAATGAAGTTTCAAACAGTTAATAACCCTCAGTTCATAAATAAACCATGGATATTTAAAGACCTGCAAAATACTAAAATAAGATGTTGAGACTCGACAAAGGAGATATGGAAAAGCACTCTTGGAATTTTTCTCCTTGTAACTGACAAATATAAGCTCTGCCTTTAAACAGCATTTAATTACATCTGGGAATATATGGCTCTCCTAGTGATGAACTTTGTCCTGGCTCCCAAATTTCTAAGGAAAATGTCAGAGAGGCAGCCTTGCAACAATTTCTCTTTCTCTTCAAATAATAAAACAATCCAATTTTGACTTTTAGCATGTTTTGATGTGAAATAAGGGATGAAAAAGTGAAACTCTGCCCCCAGATATGAGATTCTAGTTCCTTGTCACTCCTATATGGTGGGTTAGCTGAAACCCTAATTTCATCCTACAAATGCTGAAAACAGGACTGGCTGCTGAATTTTCAGGGTGTAGTGCAAAATGAACTATAGAACCCCTTGTTCAAAAAGTAGATAAGAAACTAGAATGTTAAGCCAAGTGCAGGGCCCTTCTAAGTGTGGGGCCAGGGAGGTGGACAGGCTGAAGAGCTATGAAGCTGGCCCTGTCCAGACAACTTCCAAGCAAGAAGGATGGAGGCATCAGGCTCAAGAGTTTTGAGGTGGCGAAGTTCTGGGGACCCAGCCAGCGATGGAGAGTGTTGCATGTATTTTCTTATTGCTGAGACGTGATACTACAGCCTAAAGTAGGAAAGGCTTGTCATTGCATGGCTTATTATTATGTTTATTTTATTTTATTTATTATTTTATTATTATTATTATCATTATTATTGTTATTTTTGCAGAACTGGGGATTGAACTCAGGCCCCTGTGCTTGTTAGGGAAGTGCTTATTCCACTGAACCATCTCCCTGGCCCTTGTGGAGTTTATTTTGGATGATTTTTTTTGTAGAGGTTTTAGCCATAGTTGGCTGCCTCCAAGACAGGGTGGCATGGCAGAGGGACATGGCAGGGGAGAAAGCACATGACATGGAAGGCAGGAAAGAGCAGGATCAAAGAGGAGGAAGAGGAGGAAGAGGGAAGATCCTTCTTGCTTGGAAGTTGTCTGGACAGGGCCACACCCACAGCAAGCCACCTTCCCAGGCCACACCCACAGCAAGCCAGCTTTTCTTGTCAGGCTTCTTCCCACATCACACGCAGCTATAAATCCATCATGGCATTAATCCAGTGAGGAGTACACACACTCATGGCCTTTCCAAAGCCCCACCTACGATCATGTGAGGCTTTAGGGTAACATGCAGTTACCGTATGCAAATGTGTGAGTGTGGGCTTAGGAGGTACCACTGGAGGGAGAAGAGCAAGGCTACTGAGGGGTAGGTTGGAGCCAAGCTGTAAAGACTCCAAGCACCTTACTAAGAGCACAGGGACATTTAGAACAGAGTGTGATGGCTCAGACGTTCAGAGCCACTGATGGTCGAGGGGTAGGGAGTGGCTTAGTTGGGGTGGGTTCCTCCTATTGTGTGGTCTATGTTTCTAATTCTTTTCATTTTAGGGATGTAGTCAGAGCCAACACTTGGCTTTTTCCCCTCAGTTTGAGTTCCAAAGAAACAGCAGTTTCCAGAATGTGACTAACTAAGGGGGTGTTTCTTCATTTAGACTCCCCTTAAAGAACAGCATGAGACACAGGATTTCGTGTAAGTCATCTAACTGTGGATAATTCAGATAAGCAGCAAGGAAGCAGGAGAAATGGGAGAGAAAAGCAATGACAAAAAGACAGTTTAAAAAAAAATAGAAAAACAATGCACCACTGAGTTGACCATCACAGTGGGCAGGTTGGTCCACAGAAGAGATCCCCTGTGCAGCTGCATAATATATACAACAGGCTTGTTCTGGAGAACAAGAAGCCAGAGCCTTGGTCTAGTGACTCTCATCCCCATAGGTTGACATTGTTCTTTGAGGTCCAGCATGTACTTTTGGGATGCATGTATCCATGGCTGAGGGGCCCGGTGGCTTTGGATAAGGTCTTGGTAAGGAAAGACACAGAAGCACACTTGGGTGTGATGCTGGCTGGTGCTGAGGGTGTCCCATAGGTGCACAGAAAGCAGGTGGGCCGATGGTGCATGCCACAGAATGCATAAATTATTCACAACAGATCCCCTAGATGACTAAAAAATGCCTGAAAGTATTCATGATCTAACTCAAGATTTAGTCTCTGGGGATATGGAAATAATAAAAAAAAACTGTCTGTTCCAAGGTGGGGACAATTTGAGACATAGATATACTAAGTCTCCCCACACTTCTCCTGTTGGATGCCTGCATTTCTACCCTGGATTTTTCTGTGACAGGATTAGCTCTGAACTGAAACTTGCAGTGAGAATGAGACACTAATAACACTAACTAACATCAGTGAGAGGAGGGAGGGTGACACGGCTTTGCTAACCATCAGCCCAGAGACCTCAAACATGATTCAGCCTTAAGGATATGGACTTTGGCAGGGATGGCTCTAGGTCTGCATCTTGACTTGGCCATTTGTCAGTCATGGCATCTGGAGCAGTTAACTTGTTCAGCTAGACACTGAGTAACTAAACAACTGAACAAATTGATTCTGTTGCAAGCATAGAATAAGAGAAGATAGAAAAGAAGAGGGAGGGAAATAAAAACGGAAGTGCACTGTGGTAAATGCTGTAGAGATGCTGCATGCAGAAGGATGGGGAATGGGGTGTGAGAAGTGGGTGAGCCGTGTGGCTAATGGTCGTAGGCCTGGGCTTCTGAGACTGCAGGGAGAAAGAAGAAGTCACTGTGGGGAAACGAGGATGAGGCCTTTCCAGGCCACGAGGGACCAAAGAGCTCATGCGAATGATGGTTAGGCCAGAATCCATGAGGGGCCGAGATGCGTGAGGCACAGAGCACTCGGTGAGAGCATGCTGGACAGCGCAGCTGCAGCGAGCACTAGGAGAGTTTGTATTAAGGGAAAAAGGAGGATATGAAAGTATTTTAAAAATATGAGGATGTGATCTAGTTGTTGCTTTAAAACAGATCACTTAGTACGAAGTGACTAATTTTGGGGAAGAGTGAACAATTAAGAGGCTCTGTGGTACTATGGTGATCACTATGATAGTGGGGATGGAGGGAGTAGGTAGGTTGGAGGTTTGACTGGGAAGTGGAATCATCTAGACACACTGGTAGGTTCTATATCAGAGTAGAGAGAAACAGCAGGGATGCAACTCCCTAGAAAAACTGGCTTGCTTCCTGACAAGTGAAAGAGTGAGATAAGAATATCAAGTTACACATGTAGGAGATCACATGGGGGCATATGTCGAATTTCGGCTGCTTGTAAGGTACACAGGTGGATGAAACTTGGCTGCTTGGGTCCATAGTCTAATGAAGGTGTTTTGCCTTGGGACTAAACTTGGCAATCATTGACACAGAGATGCTGTTTAAGAGCCTGAGAACAGATGTGATCTATAAAAAAGAGACAGGATCTGTGTGCAGAGTCCCCTGGAGCTCAGGAGGCAACCCCTCATTCCCTTTGTTCTGTGCTTCCTTTCCTTTCCACCAAAAGAGCTTGAGAGTGGGTCCCTTGAGGCTTGCACAAAAGCTGGGTAGGAACCCAGCCTCAAATAGAAGAACAGTACAGTTTCCTCTCAGCCCAATACCAAGTTAATCTCTCCCTAGTTTCTTATTTCTGAGAAACAGGCCTCACTGGTTGTGCTGAAGGACTGTTATGAGCAAGACGGACACCGGTCTTTGGCATTGAACTCATTCCCAATGCAGAGGCTCCATTGATTCACCTTCCCTTCAATGCAGTAAGCTGGAGAGGAGAGGCAGGCCCTGGGGTCAGGAGCCAGAGTCCCACACACAAAGGACCGGGAGCCCATTTGATACTGCAATGAAGAAAGGCCTTGGTTGCTAGGAAGAAGACACTGGAGAGGCCCCCGCAGGCTGATTGCCAGGGCGAATTAAAGGCACATTGAAATATGAATCATTGGAGGCCTTTTAAAGATGGTTGCCTGACAGAAAAACCACATTTCTCATCCGGTGGGAAATGGCAGCAAGCGTCAGTTGCTCTGGGACACTTCGTGGATGGCAGGCTGTGTGCCGCACTTCATTCTGAGTGTAACATTTCCATTGCACAAAGACAGTTTCTGCACAGTGACTGCAAATGCACACAGGCGTGCATGCACACAGACACACACACCCTAGTTATTCACCTCTAGACATTTTCGAACCTCTTTTGAATTCTTGAGAGGAAATTCACATGGCTCAAACTGCTTTTACCTTGCTCTCTGGAATATTTCTACCACTGAAACAGTTTCAAGCAATCATGACTTCGATGTCAATATAATGTTTCCTTATATGGGGTTAGGAGTTCCAGTTCTGGATTCAAATAGAGTCCAAAGTTTGGCTCTGCTCCTGTGATCTTGGGCTAATCACTTTATTTTTCTATAGCTGCTTTTCCACATATAGAAATGGGAGTGACAAGATTGTCTGGACAGTTACTGGGGGTTGTAAGAGGCTTAGTGGGAGAAGAGCAGTGGACACAGTCAGGAAGTGACAGGCACAGAGCAAGCACTGCCTTCTACCTGCAGCCCAAGGCCTGACTTGCAGATGGGCCAATGGGTTTTCTTGAGTCTGGCACCTTAGGTCACTGCGGCAGCCTGGCACCTGATTGAAGGGTTTTTAAGTGTAAGTGACTTACCCAAAGTCACTCAGCCAGCATGGTGTGAGGATTGTATGTGTCCTCTTCAAAAGCATATGTTGAATCTTTAACCTCTCCGCAGGTTAACTGAATTTGGAAATAGAACCTCTGGGAGGTAAGCAAAGTTATATTAGGGTCATGAAGATGCGGCCCTCATGCTAAGGTCAGTAACGTTAAAGGACAGAAGAGATACATTGGCACACAGGCCCTTAGGAAAGACCATATGTAGATTAGCAAGAAGCTGGAGGTCTAATGCCAGGAAGGGAGCCCTGCTTGGGAGCTGAATTGGCTGGCATGTGTTCCTGGACTTCCAGCCTCCAGGTCTCTGGGATATAAACCCACGTCTGTGACCAGCACCTATGCTTGGTTATGATGATCTGGGGTAAGATACATGGTCTGTTCCATGTCATCTTTAATGTTCCTTTAGAAATAGGGAAATCTAGGCACATGTCCCAGATAAGCCCTCGACATGGGCTACAATGTACTCAGAGGCACAGAGGAAATTTGAAAGTGGACCTGTATTTTGCCTTGCTCTAGTCTTTTTTCTTGGTTTCCATGGGGGTCTGCCTTGTAAAATACATGGTTTCTCAGCCTAGTGTCAAATTGTTAACATTTGAAATTATTATGGATTGAATCGTATATATGCACACACACACACACACACACACACACACACATATATATATATATATATATATATTTGCATATTAAAGACTTGCTTCTCAGTGCTGCAGTGCTCAGAGGTGGGGCTTTGGGGGGTGCCTGGACTGTAAGGACCCTGTCCTCATGAATGGATTAATCCTCCTGTAGATCCATATCTTAAAGGACCATTGAGTGGTGGAGTCAAGTCGGAGGAAATAGCCACACTCTCATCACTGCCCCTCATACCTTTCTTTATCCCTACTGTGAGGGAGCTTTCATCTGCTGTGTGCTCTCCACCATGATGCTCTGCTTCACCACAGGGCAGAAAGGAGAGAGCCTAGCGACTGAATTGAAGTCTCCTTTCCTTTAAGTGACACAGGTATTTTGTCAAAATGACAGAAAAGGAACTGACAAAGTAACCTTGGATATGTCAATTTTACTCAACATTCATTCATTTTTATGACATAGATTTTATTCATCCTTAAGTCAATTTACTTTTATTGGGCACCTGCTGTATGCAGGGTCTTGGCCAAACAAGGGGTATGCAGTCTCCTTTTCAAACCTTGGGTCCAATAATGTTGGGGTTAGTCTGTGACGTGTTGAGACGTGCTTCCAGCTCACATCTTCACATCTGAGTGTTTTCATGTCAGCCTTTTTGGTCAGGCTTTGGCTGGATCTTTGCACTTGCTTCCTGCTGCTGCTATAACAATTTACCACAAACTTAGTAGTCTAAGACAATACAGAAATAGTAGGTCTCGATTTCACATGTTAGATGAAGTCCAGCCTGGGGCTTAACATTAGGTGCCTCAAGGCTGCATTCCTTCCTCAGGGCCTCAGAGTAAAATCTATTCTCTTGCTCTTCTCTGCTTCTAGAAGCTGCTCCCATTCATTAACTCAAAGTCCTGTCCTCTGTCATCAAAGCCAACAAAGCCACATCTCTGACTCAATGTATTTATTCACCCCTGACTTGTCCAGGAAAGGGTTGGTCTCTGAGTGTGACCAGATAAAAGACCCTCTTGGATAACCCAGGAAACTGCTATTTTCAAAGTCCTTATTCCATAATAATTTGCAAAATCCACTCTGCCATGGAGGCGAAGAGTCCAGGGCTATGGCCTGTCTTAGCAGGGCATCCTTCTTCTGGCCACAATTCCTCAGCTGGTCCCCAGGCAGGACCAGCACCTGCCAGAGTCTGAGCATCTGTTACTGGGCTCTAGAAGGCCTGCAGGATGGCTTTATGTCCCAAGCTAAGAGGAGCAATAAGTGGGAGTTCAGTTTCAAAGCAATGGATGGAGGTTCTCCAGTCAATCAAATTATAGTTCAATCAGTTCATTTTAATCACTCCTCTGGAGAGAAGTAAAGCCCTGTGTTGAGGAATACACAGCAATTTTATTGATGACAAGTTTAATTGTTTCATTTTTCCTTACTGTCTCCAACACAGTCGACTTTTAATCAGTGGGAGCTGAAGTTCTAATGAAGTAAAGTCCACTTTCTGCAGTTCACAACTAGCTGGAAATAATTGGGCTGAGACTCCCAACCAGACATTGCAGAGCCGCTGGCGTCTTCCTGAAAACGGGGTTTAATTGCTTTGCTGATGTTGTTAAGTAGTCCTGAGGGGTGGAGGGAGGATCGCTGCCCACAAGTACTAAGAAACAATACCCCAAAATGCCTTAAAAGGGTCCTCAAAGTCTGTCCAATTGGTCATGAGGAAGAAGAAATAAATGAGTGTGTTTTCTGAAGGAGGAGTGTGCAGGGGTTACTGCATAAATGGCCACAGTCTGACAGTGCTTTTTCTTCTTTTGAAAGCTAAGCAGGATTCCAAATGCAGGTATGAGCACGTGAAGGTCCCCATGCCAGTGCTTCTAAGGTGCAGTTCATTCATTCATTCATTCATTCATTCATTCATTCATTCATTCATTCATTCGTTCATTCGTTCGTTCGTTCATTCATTTGTTCATTCATTCATTCATTCATTCATTCATTCATTTGTTCATTCATTTATTCATTTATTCAGTATGGGCATAGTACTAGAGATTAAGGGCTTTCACACTAAGCTACATCCATCTTAGATATTTTTTGAGACAGAATTTCACTGAATAGCTTGATTACCCAGGCTGGGTACAAACTTGGGGTTCTCCTCCCTCAGTCATTTAGGGTGCATGCTACAATGCCTGGCCCTGCAGTTTCAAAGAAAGGATCAGGTTTTCAGGGGCAGGTGGCCACCTCTCTTTTCTAAAGCAGAGGACTTGTGATAGACAACCTGGAGGACTCAAACGGACATCGTCCCACCCTGAGAGTGGGAAGAAACTGGCCGCCTCAAACATTGAGAATCATGGAGTCAAGGCAGTGGGAAATCAGACAGATTCCTTTCATATTCTCTTCCATCCCCACACAATTTTTAATGTTTCATAATAGCTAAGAATTCCTAGGTTGTTTTTTTAAACTCTTAGGTGGATATTTGGAACTCTTTAAATATTCTCTCACATTCCTCATAAAATTAGGTGCTATTATTGTCTCCTATTGCAAATAAAGAAGATAAGTAAACAAATGAATAAAGAGGAGAACACTTGCTTGTGATTAGTATTACACAAAGGAAGGTAGGAAAGAGTGATTCTTGGGAGTGGGGAAGTGTGCGTGGTCAGGGGAGGGCTCTGGAGAGACACAAGAGGCATCTGGGAGAAGAGCCCTTTAAGGAAAGGTCATAAGTACTGTAGGGATCTTAGGGCAGTGTCCGGCGCCGCTCCCAACCTGCGGAAGAAGACGCTCAGACACTCAGCAACGGGTTCAGCAAGCCTTTATCGAGTGTGATGCAAGCCTCTACATGGGTCCGCTATCCGCGGCTCCTATCGTGCAAACATTTATCGGGTGTGATGCAAGCCTCTACATGTGTCCGCTACCCGCAGCTCCTACCGTGCAAGCATGGCAGATCTCGTGATACAGCAAGCTATATAGATTTCACAAACCAATCATAATTATACACGTGGCCGATTACTATTGGTAGATCTTACAGCAATGGCGGGCTTATTCTAAATAAGGGAGAGGTTGGTACAGCAACAAGAACCAGGAAGCCGGATATGGGCGCCATCTTTGCAGACACGATGGGCGGGGG